>WMED01024573.1:0-11197 GCA_019650415.1 Pipa parva | reverse complement strand
CTAAAAGATTTGTCAGTTTCTACCATTAATTTGCTCTGTTACGAAGGCAAGACAGTTTCAGAAATATACTGTTACTTTCCAAGCACTGGTAACTATTGACAGCTGTGATGTAGGAAAGCATAACACTAAAAAGTATGGCAATGAGACACTGCAAAGTGTGTGGGAAACAGTATACTGACTGTGGAATGTGTATAGTGATGATAAAGGTTGACCTTCCTAGGATTCCATTAAGTAACAGACTTGACCCAGTGTCAGACTAGATCAGCAGAGGATCTGTGTGAGAGCCACTCTCTGTCTAGACACAAATCACACAATATGGTAATCTTATTTCTGCTACTTCTCAGTTGGACCTTTGTGAAGTGCAACCGCTTGCCCCATCAATATGTCTGCCGCTTACAGAGTCTCAACAAATTTTTCAACAAAGATAGAAATAATATTATCATCATAAGTAAGGGACTTATGCTAAAACATACAGCTGAACAAATGTCAGATTCATTGTATGATAGTTAGAAATAATATCTGTGTATGGATACTTGGTACAAAAGTACAATTCTAATCCAACAATGTAACCTTATTTTATCTAAACTTTTATAGAGCCAACTTTACTGTTATGCTTTGCTGCATCAATAGAAAATTGCATTCTTTAATTTTTTTCCTTATCTTCATCTATACTTAAATCATGTAAGATCTTTCCTAGTTGCAACCTTCTAAATGGCAGAACACCAGTGTCTTCCTTAAAAAGATCTGCTGAGAGGATAGGCGTGTGCACAGGGTGTGCCTGGGCACACCCTAATGGCAGCACACAGGATGATACACCATGTATAAAAATGCCAGTGTGAACATAGCCTGAAGATTTTTTCCTTTGGGGGCACACCCTAATGAAATTTCTTCCACATACCTATGACTGAGAGTGAAAGGCAATGCGTTGCTGTGTTGAAATCGCAGTACACAATGAATACAACAAAATACATAAAAATAGCAGTTACAGTTTATTCTTTTGTGAATTCATAAGGATACATGGGAATGACAGTGTTATATGAACTAACTGAAAACCATTAAAGTTGCAGAAGGCTTCAGATCATTCAGACACTGTGCATCAGATCATAATATGAACATAAAGCACTTGCATGCAGTTGTACTGATTATATCAGTCTGAATTGAAGAAAAAGTCAGTTCTGTGAAATAATGTATATTTTGTTGATATTTCACTCTTACTCTTGTAATTATTTGCTGATCATGATTGGTTTAAAGAAGAATTAAGGGGGTAATTCATCAAGAAGCGAAGTGAGCTTCGATCCGTTCGGCTCACTTCGCTATTAGTAGTATGCGCATGCTGATGTCCTGTCTCGGCGAGAGCAAAAGAGTTGCCTCGCCGAGATGGGAATCCCTTTAATGCGCATGCTGATGTCCGCATACAGGACATCAGCATGCGCATACAACTATTAGCTATTAGCGAAGTGAGCTGAACTGATCGAAGCTCACTTCGCTTCTTGATGAATTACCCCCTAAATGTTTGCTTAATCCCTTATTAAATGTAAAGGCCTGATAGATAAAAACAAAATAAAACTTAAAGCACTAAGATCTGACTTACCATTAATCAGTTATGAGCTTCTGCATCACTTTGTTCCTTAACAATGCAAGGCATCCATTTTGTTATTTTAGACACACTCATCCATTACTCAGACACTTACACATACAGAGATTTATAAAGACCTGTATTGCAAACCCTAGTGTATGTGACATAAGTCTTCTCCATTGAGAAGATACATTGTACAAGTCTTCTCCATTGTACATATACAGATACATTGTACAAATCTTCTCCATTGTACATATCCAGATACATTGTACAAGTCTTATCCATTGTACATGTCCAGATACATTGTACAAGTCTTATCCATTGTACATGTCCAGATACATTGTACAGGTCTTCTCCATTGTACATATCCTTCTTCCTACATTCCAAAAAACCAACATAGTAGTGTAGAATGAACCTGCCCTAACCCATCAATTTTAAATACTGAACTATTAATGGTACCTACTCCATAGATGCCTGCAATTTCCTAACCATTACTACTGGTTAGTAGTAATTGCCTCAAGCAATCAGAAAAGCAGCTTTAAAGAGCATACCTTATGTAAGCTATTGGGCTTGAGGGATCCATCATAGTGACTGATCCATCATAGTGCAGAATACTTTGGTCCCTATTTAACTCCTCTCTATTTAGAAAGGACAAGTCCAAGTCCCCATGCCTCTAAGGAATTAAAATACCTTGATAAAGCTGACAGTTGGCTGGAAACTAGATTTTCTTTCATTCTATTAATAATCTACTTTTTGTGCTGTAAAATCCTTTTCCTACATATAATTAAGGGCAACTACATTATATTGCATAAGTATTTTGTAGCTAACTATCGATAAATAGCCCAATTGTGTTTTCGTCCCGGACTATCCACAAATGGCTTCTTTCTTACAAATAACTAGCAAGCTGTATGCATATCAGAGGGAAAATCTCCCATCAGTGGTTTTCTACTAAACCATTAACAAATTGTCTGCATATGTCTAGTTCACTTAAATTCAACTGGACCGGGATGTTGGGTAAGTTTGAGGCTGTTCAGTTTGTGATTATATCTGATTACTTACTACTTCCCTCATTTTGTCATTCAGTAAAAGGACATTTCTATTTAAAATCTGATTTCATGGGACTTGGTTAATTCTTTTATATGCTTTTGTGATCAAGTTTTGTGAGTAACCTTACTCATGTTTACAGACTATAAGCACAGCATTTGCTTGGAAACTGAACAGCTTGCTTTTATTTCACAGAGCAGGTTTTAATAGAGTAAGAATGTTGAAACATTGCAAAAACTGGGCCCTGAGAAAAGATTTCCAAACCTGGAGATAATAGCAGCATTAAATAATTATTTAGGCAATAATAGGACAATAAACATAAAAAAATAATAATAATAGTATATTGAAGAAATGTTTTTTTTGGAAGGGGAAATAATTTAATAACAGGCACTAGTTTTTATCTTTTTATTAATTTAAAGGGGAACTATAATCAGATTACATCTTTACTTATGCAGTGCTATACATTAGTGAGAAGCATTTCTCCCAGTAGTTGTTTCATGTGAAGCAGGATGATTGAATAAGCAGCATTTCAAAACTTCCACACCAGTAAATGTGTGTGTGACATGTACCGGTCAGTTTTCCATGAAAAGTTAAATCCAATCAAACATATCCAAAGGCCGCTCAATCCCCATTCCCTTTGCAACAGTAAAACAGTCGGGTGCACAAGGAGCAGATAGGCAGGACCATTACTTGAAATAGGTAGAAAGTTTCCAGCACTCCGAAATGTATAAAATCAATTAAGTTTTATTGAACATCCATTAAAACAAAAAATAATAAAAGCAAAGGCAGCACCAACGCATTTCACGCATATAGTGCTTATTCATGGTGTGTGTTACATGTTCCAATGCACAAGTATATATAGTAGTAACAATCAATCATTGATTGGCTACCTGCTGGTCCCATACTCTGTATAACGAAACGCTGACCTGGGCCCTGTACTTCCTCTATAAAACTACAATGCTATAACAATAATACCAGGAAGTAAATAGACAGTTAAACATACTTGTAAATAAATATTTAATATGTTAAATAGCACGTTAAAAATGAAAATACAAATCTAGCTCATTAGTGACTTAACAACTTATAGTTTCATGTTAAAAGGACTTTCTTTATTTTGTTATGCTGTATTTAATTTCATTTTAATTTTGTTTATATTTATTTTGAGCCGCTGTGCATAGACATTAATGTGTTATAGCTCATGAAAAGGTACCCTTCCCTGGACATTTAACGTCTGGGCACAAGTAAGCTTATCCTCTGTAATCTCCTGTATTCCAAATGTAAACAAGCTTAATTTATGAGGCCAAAAGGTCAGCACACTGCTTAACCAATAGCAGTTAGGCATCTTTTTCTTCTCATGTTGCCTAACTTGCAAAAGAGAAAAAGCAGGGGAGGACAAAATGTGAACTCTTTTTAGAACTAAACAGTGAAACAAACTATTTGTGTCAGTTATTGGCTTAGTATAAAGGAGTTTTATATGTATGTTGTAAGATGCTGGTCACCGGTCTTGAACCCAGGTCTTCCCAGTTGTAGGCAGCAGCCTTACAGGGTGTGCCACTAGAATAGAAATCAGCCAATCAGTTTGGGTCTTTCAGAGAGTCTAAATTTCAGCCAATCTCCACAAGGGTTTCTGTTTATGAGGCTGCAAGTTTCATTCTGATCTTGCCTGAGCAAGGAGTTACTCTTCTGGAGTCCTGCTTGATGTCTTGAGCTGTAATCTTTAGAGCTGTATCCTGATTCCCAGGATCCTGGTATCCTGCTGTTTTGTATCCTGTATCCTGTTGTCCAGTGTCCTGTATTACTGAATCCTACAGTCGACATCTGAAGCTGCCATGCGGAGAGGCTTTCCTAGGGGACGCAACCTGTGGGCATTCCGCTGTGAAGCCTAAGTTACCTTGCAGGAACCGCTGGTGAACACTGGGCGTCAATTAGATTACGCGCCCCAGGTGGATCTTGTTCCAACTTCTGCTGTCAGTGGACCCTCTACAATTCCACGGTCATAACGTATGTGTGCAGTTATAGCGGCACTATAGTGCCCTTTTAACTGCAACAAATCAAATGCAAACTAAAATCCAGTGAAATCAATGAGTTGGTGGTGAAATCATTTAAATGGCAAAAATTATAATTTATAGGTACAAATTGACATTCTACTGTTAAAATTGGTTTTATATTACTTTTACCTACACAGATATAACCTGATTTTTATGATTTGAGCTCAGTTCAGGGGAGAAGGAAGGAATGGTTAGGGTGGCATTTAACAGAAAGAAAATATTACGTAATTTAAACCATAATTAATGTTTATTACAGGGGTGGGCATTTAATTTTACCATGGGGCCACATGAGAAATAGGAATGGCTTTAGAGGGCCAGACTGCCCCCACAACACCCCCCTCCCCCACTGTGCTTCCTCCTCCTTTCTACTCCCTACCCTCTGAAAGAGGGGGTCTGCTATCTTGGTGCTCCCCTCTCTCCTTTTCCCTGTACCTACCTCTTCCCTATACCGGCACCGTCAGAGCTACAGCATTCCTCTCTCACAGGAAGTTGAAAGCTTTCAATGCTGTACCACTAAGGAGCCGGGACAGACTGAGCCATGGCCAGTCCCTGTCACCTAACATTGGCAGAAGGGCCAGGCCAAAAATGTCTGCGGGCCGGACTCAGCCCACGGGCCATAGTTTACCCATCCTTGGTTTATTAGAAAAGTGCCTATGTCCATACTACATATTTATGTTTTAATTAGTGCACATATGTTTTTTAGTCCTTAGAGAATCACTGGAACTCTTTGTGTGCCTGTTACATCTCTAGCAATCAGAAGAGAACTAGTGTCCATTTAGAGACTACACCATCTTGGCCTGCAGTGAAACCTTGTGTGGGCACCTGGACCCAGTATTTTATGTCTGACTATACCTATATCTCTTCAAGAGGCATAAGGAAATCATAAGATTCCTGAAATGAAATTTTTTGCATCAACGTCAGATTTTTCTTTATAAAAGGAACTAATGGTTTAGAAAGAATGTCTCTGTATAGGGTAGCCTAATTTACAATAGCTTGATTACCCAGACTCAATCAGCATCTTAACTCACATATCTCTTGATTTCAGTGTTTGCAGTTCAGAAATGGCAAGAAGTACCTCGGGTTAATCTTGTTACTTTCTTCCCTCCCTTCATCTGTATCCCAGGGCACTGCCGTCTTCTAAGCATGCTCAACCACATCTCAGTCCTGTACTGAAGTGGATTGTTCAGAAACTGGGTACCCCGTTATTGTGGGTGGGACCCTGCTACTTGTAAATGTAGGGAGCAAAGATCAAGGCTTAAGAATTTGAATGTGGCTTGGGTTGCTATAATTCTTGTAATTTCCTTGCTTTGCCAGAAGGTAAGCTTTCATGAGTATATAGTTTATAGCACTTGTTTAGTTTTTCTTTAACTCATTATTGGATGCTTCAAGGAATGAATAAATTCTAATAACTGAATATTAATAAGTCCTTTACTTGCTAAATATTTCAATGTTGTCTGACCCAAAATCCTTGTCCTCTTAGAAATGGGCATCGAAAGATTATACAGAATGTGAAGGTGTCAACTTCTATCTCCCTCTGAATTCAGATTATTGGGTCCAGGTCTTAGATATGGTTTTTATATAGTTTTATCTTGTAAACTGGACTAAGGGGGTAATTCATAAAGAAGCAAAGTGAGCTACGATGCGTTCGGCTCACTTCGCAAATGGTAGTATGCGCATGCTGATGTCCTGTATGTGGACATCAGCATGCGCATTAAAGGGATTCCCGTCTTGGCGATAACAAAAGAGTTGCCTCGCTGAGACGGGAATCCCTTTAATGCGCTCGCTGATGTCCGCGCGCAGGACATCAGCACGCGCATACTACCATTAGCGAAATGAGCCGAACACATCGTAGCTCACTTTGCTGCTTTATGAATTACCCCCTAGTTAAGACATTGAAAAAATGGCAATGCAATGCTAACTAAGAGAACAAAACTTGGGATGTTTACTTAGCTTGTTTTTCAGCAGCTGTGAAAAGCAATTTGTTCTTCAGCTGTAATTTCACTAAAAAGTAATTAGAGGACATGGAGGAAGTTTCTAGCATGAAGGTAAAGTAAAGCTGCTGAAAATAGTTTCCATTGGTTTGTTTAGTTTTAGCTCCCATTTCCTTTTACTGAACACCACTGAAATTGATAGTGATGAGAACACATTATATGATAAAATATACCAGAATGTAAAACTTTACAAAAAGTCTAATTATGCCATGTTTTGCTTTTCTGTTCTCGTGCAGTCATTAACATAGATAAAAATACTCCAAGCTTGTGTGCTCATATGCCATTTTCTCTTTATAGTGAAAGATCATCCACTGTAACTATCTTCAATGAGAGGTTATAATATTTATGCAGCACGATATGCTAAGTACAATTAGATGCTGCTCCTAATGCAATTAAAGATGCATTACCAGCTCATTTTAGGTTGTTATATTGTTAGATGTCATAGAAAGATTAGTAAATGATATAGCTGTTCAAAAGTAAAAAAAATACCTTTTTTCTTAAGGTGTCATTGTCAGACTTACAAAGGTTATGCTCTGGGCACCACCAGATGATATTTGAATTGTGGTGACTGTTACTGAAAATCAATTGGTATAAAAAATATTATCTTTGGCACCAAAGTCCTGATTTGATTTTACCTTCAGGGGAATACCACAGGGGTCAATATATCTTTATTTCTTTATAAATGACATTGTAGATAATCTAGTAAACAAAATGTTGCAAATTACACTAAATGATGTATTACTTGGACATCTGCGCACTACAGATGGATTTAATTCAGTGTAGATATAGAGAAAGCTTTACATTTTGATCACTGTAATAAGGAAGTTGCAAATAACAAGTAAATTACTACCTATGGTCAGTGCAAGGATTTGTTGCATTAAGTTCTCTTCCTAAGGATGGGGCAAATGACACAAGGACACCTATGAAAACCAGCAGTAATCTATATATACTGTATATAAAAATGAATGTATGTATGTGTGTGTGTCCTTTATGCATTACTACACCATTCATCTGATCGGCATGAAACTTTGGGAAGTTGTTATGTACACTCGAAGGAAGGTTTCTGGCATAGTACATTTCGTCCCCACTATTTCACGTAAGGGCGTAACTAGCAAAAAATGCATTATTCATCCAATCGCCATCAAAATTTGGGAAGAATGTCTGTCAGTTAAAATTCCGGAATGGGCAAAATTCTACAAATATGTGAACTTATCATATGGGACGAATGCACAATGGCTCACAAAAAAGCATTGGAAGCGCTTGATCGTACGCTGAATGATTTGCGGGGAAATGGACAGTCCTTCGGTGGAGCATTCATTTTATTGTCTGGTGATTTTCGACAAACTCTGCCAGTTATACCACGTTCAGCACCTGCTGAACATCATCAGTTCTATGGCGACATGTAAAGAAATTGACTTTGAAAACCAATATGCGTGTTCAACTACAAAATGATGCATCTGCCGAATGTTTCGCCAAACAATTATTGGAGATTGGCAATGGGAAGATGGTTAATGACAGATCCACACAATGTATCACATTACCAACAAATTATTGTAAGATGACATCAACCAAAGACGAATTGATACAAAAGGTTTTTCCAAATATCGCACGGAATTACAAAAATCATTAGTGGCTAAGTGAATGTGCTATATTAGCAGAAACAAACAACGATGTCAATTCCATCAATTTCAGTATTCAAAACTGAATACCAGGGGAAGCGACAATGTATAAGTCCATTGATACTGTGATTAATCAAGATGAAATTGTCAATTTCCCCACGGAATTCTTGAATTCACTCTATTTGCCAGGTATGCCGCTGCACATTTTAACACTGAAAATTGGCGTGCCGATCATCATTCATAACATCAATCCACCACGACTTTGCAACGGTACAAGACTTTCAGTAAAAAATATGAAAAACAATGTAATCAAAGCTACAATTCTGAAATTCAAGGGGGAAGATACAGTATACTGTTGCCATGTATCCCAATGATCCCAACAGATATTCCATTTGAGTTCAAACTTTTGCAGTTTCCGGTGAGACTCGCTTTTGCAATGACCATCAACAAAGCACAAGGACAATCGCTGCAAGTGTGTCTGGGCTCGATTTGGAGAATCCATGTTTCTCACATAGACCACTGTATGTGGCCTGCCCACGCGTCGGAAAACCTTCTGATTTATTCGTATACGCACCAGACGGAAAAAACAAAAATATAGTATATCCACTAGTACTCAAATAAATAAATAGAATTTAAATGACACTTTCGAATAATTTACTGATGAAAATAAATAAATAATAAAATGACACAATGCAAATTGATTTTTTTTCATAACGAGTTTTCTTGAATTTCCTTTTTTCTGATATTGCAGCAACGCACGATGGGTAAACTAGTATATTATATAATGAACTTTTCTTCCATAAGATGGTGCAGATAACACAGAAATGTAGCTTGGAATCAGGAAGGAATTGCAAACTTGAATTGGCAGCCAGTGTAAACAAGGACTTTTTTCTCATATATTCTCAAATAGAGATGGGTTTAGAAAGACTGGACTTTATGGAGAACAATCTCCATAAAGTCCAGTCTTTCTAATTGTATGAAATGTATGAAATGGTACAATGAATGAGGTAAGTAAAGTTGCTATACATGCTACTGGAATGTACAGTAGCATTATTACTTTGGACATAGTGCCACTTCATACATAACCCCCAATGCTTTTTTTATATTTACATACTATGTGAATGTGCCATATTCCACTGGTAAAGTAAGTCCTACATTTATCCATCCGAAATTACAGAGCCCCCCACAACCTGACAATTAGGGCCCCCTCAAAATGTTTTATATTTACATTTTCCACCGATAAATTCTCAGTTACAATGCTTAGTGCCCAGTAGGCCATCCCTGTCATTCTATAATATTCTGAAGCCTACATATATTTGTCTGTTTGGGCTATCCCACAACAGTACCCCCTGTACCCCTGTTGGAGACCCTACACATAAATGTGTCCAGATTACAGTAGACTCCTGGTCTAGAGAAAGTAGATGGACAAAATAATCCAGAATGGATTACCTATGACCACATTGTGCAGTTATAGTACTGAATGAGGTTGCTGTCTTAGTAGCAAACACATAAGCTATAATAAATATCTGAGGTATGACATTTATAATGGAATACACAAAACTAGCTTTGGTTGACTTTGTACGTTTCCATCAGGGAACTGGCTTTCTTAAAATCTCAGCATGTGCCCTCTGCGCATTAGTCCCTTTGACTAAACTGTTTCATGCGTCCTAGTTTTGAAGGTATACAGAAAGAGTTCCATACTTACAGTGTAGAGTGTACAGACTCAGTGTTTCTAAACTGACTGTACTTTGAAGCTCTCCAACTGGTGAAGTATATTTGTATCCTAGAGTAGAATGTTCAGTTGAAACTGTTTTTTTTTTTCATTCACTGCCTGTAGAAATAAAGTTTTTACTAAGCATCCTGGAAAGTTAAAGAAGAGCCAGCATTTCATGCTGTTCAAGGTTTATTCTCCCTAAGGCAGATGATTTTGTGGAGAAATCAAATGAAAAGCCGTATTTTTTTTTCCGTAGGTGGCCCTGGATGATCCGAAGCTTGTAAAATCTACAGTGCTACCATTAAATACACATAATATCATTATTATTATTCCATTTTACTTTCTGTCAGTTAAAGAGATTCAGCAGTGAAAAATAAGCAGACGTTTGTAAGTTCAAGTCGTAATTACATAAACGTTAATAATAAATAATACAGCAAGCTGGAATATGAATAAACTGCTTTCTATCGAGCCAGACAGAATACATGTAAACGTACTTTCATAGTTTTCACATACAAGTTTATTCAGAATCATGGAGAATACATTTGTTTACCCTAATATATTCATGACATTTACAATTTTTAAAAATGATTTTGGCGTGTACAGAGAAAAGTTGCATTTTGTTTTCATTGGCTATTCTGTTAGCATGTACTTGTACAGCTCTACGGTTTTACTATAGTTATTGCGTTAAATTGTATGCAAAGATTGCTGGATTATATTAATGAATAGTAAAACGGATAGAAAAGTTTATTTTCACTTGGAAATATGTACTTTGTCTAAGCTTGGAAAACAAGTGTTTTGTTTCTCTCAGTGTTGAGGTCATGTGCATGACCTTCACTGGTACTCCTGTGCACAGGCAAAGTATATACTACAAGAAGAACCCAAGTGGGTTTGGCAAAATGCATCTGGTTCCTACTATCATAGGTCACTCAGTGTTAGACAGAAATGATGGGCCTCCAGAGAAATTAAGAACAAGAGCCCAGTGCCTAATAGCAGTAAGAAGGTTCAGTGAGATGTGTATTGTATTAGTAAGATTAGGGTTCAGTATACAATACTAGTAAGGAGCAGTGTATACTACCAAAGATTATGGTGCAGTGAACAGTACTAATGAGGTTACGGTTTGGGGAGCAGTGTACAATACCAATGAGGTTAGGGTGCAGGGAGCAGTGTACAGTATCAGTGAGGTTAGGGTGCAGAGAGCAGTGTAC
>WMED01024570.1:0-11198 GCA_019650415.1 Pipa parva | reverse complement strand
TGAATTGTCGCGAAGTCAACAACACATGCGAATTCGGACTTTGCTGAATTACCCCCTAAAGCTGGCCTGATGAAAATAAAAATCAATTGAAAAAATCAGATCTTTTTTTAAATTCAAAATGTAACAAAAGATTGGCAAAGAAATGTCAATATAAATGGTGACTGGGCAAAGCTAACAGAGTAGTGCTAGAACTGTTTTATACAAGAAAGTATTTGTTTATTGTATTAGCTGTAGGGTTATATTCAGCTGGTCTTAGCATTTATTGAGTTTCCTGATAAACAACCCATGGGGGATATTTACTATAGTCAATAAGCTTTTTTTTTTTATTAGTTAATGTAGGAGAAACGTTTGCTAAGCTGTTCTAAGACAATTTTATTGACCAAAAGTGTCTGCCTGCCTCAGGCTGTCAAATACCTACTATTCCTTATGGAGTTGGACTTGACACTTAGCCACAATCACGAAAAGTTTTTCTATTAATTAAGCAATATCGCTCTGAAATGGAAGGGGTGACCCTGATTGAAAAACACTGCAACGTTTTCCCCTCAAACGATCGATGTGCGACAAACTTCCCGGCCCAGCATAATGTCACATTTTGGGGGATGTTTAAAAAAAAAAAAAAAAAAATCGAAAAAGGTTTTTCTCCTGGTATATCAATCTCGATATAGCTTTAATTAGGTCAAAAATATCGATATTGGCGTTAAGCCCCTTAAAACTTTTTTTTTTTTCTTACTGAAAAGTGTTTGCCTGGTTGAGCGAGCCCACTGTTCCCTATGGAGATGGTTTAGATCACTTTTTCTAAGTCCCCATAGAAAGGATCAGGAATATCGATGGAAAAGGAACTCCATTAAAAGTAATGTAAAGGGTGGCAGTATTAACGCAAAAGATATTTATCGATATTGATCTTTTTTGACATCGATACATTTTATTCAGCGCTACATAAATTGAGCGAAATCAAAAGAGCGGCAGAAAGTGGCGAAACGGATCCAAACTTCTCCGTTCACTGTAACATTTTTTTTTGTGGTTGAAACTGGGATTACAAAGGAATCGAGAAAAATATCTAGTCTGGGAATATTGCAATAGCTTGTCTAGATGCTTTTATCCAGTTCCCGCTGATTATAATCAATGCACAAACTTTCATTTTTCTTGTTTGTTGCTTACCTAGAGGGATGTTTTCCTGATCCTTTACCCAAAGAGCAGGCCCTGTCTGACTTTATGGGTTTATGTATGACCACAAGCTATTTTTATACAGGTATTTCTAACACCCATAGGATTATTCTATATACTGCATGCTACAGATATTTATAGCACTGTGCTTGGAATAAATGATCTGTGCTAAGGCATACAAGCACAGCAGAGGTATTAAAAATTATTCTATGCATACAGCATGTTTTCATTGACAAAATAGAGCAGAGATGCTTAGCAGTGTACAACAAATTAAATGGGAGCATTTAAAGGGACAATGAACAATTTTTATGGTTGGTGTTTAAGTTGCAAGCCAGATTAGGAGATTTGGTAATTCAGCATAGTTTATTGAAATATCTATGTAGCAGTGTTTCCTAATTTAGGTTGTACCAATGAAATAAATGTTTTTGTAAGTATATGTAGTAAAAAAAAAAATGTACCTTTAAACAGCATTTCTCTTGTCTTGTCATCTTCCCTGTCAGCCTGACTTTTCATTTCTGAGTGTCAGGTGGGCGGGGATAAATAATGATTGATGTTATAGCTCCTACTTCTTATAGCAGGAACCTAATTGGAGGAACTATAATGTCAATCATCATCCCCTAACCCAGGAAAGAAAAGTCGGGTTGACAGGGAAGATGACAGAGAGAAATGCTGTATAAAGGTACATTTAAAAAAAAATATATATATATTTACAAAACATTTATTTCATTAGTAGAACCTAAAGTATTTAGTGTTTTGAGGTGACAGGTGCACTTTACTAATCTGTCTGCAACCATGTTTGGGTAATCTATGTTTGACAGTTAAGTTCGCACCTTGACAATTGCACATTATTCTTTATTTTTATATATAACACTCAGGGGTTATTCACTAAAGTCCGAAATGTTGTGTATAGGTGCGAATTCACCCTGCCTCCCTTTTTAGGATTAAAGAGTTGTTGGAGTGAAATGTTAGTATATTATAAACAGTGGCATTTTAATCCATTATGCTATTAGTCTTTGTTTTGAATACATTTTTTTTTTAATATTTCGGAACACTTTGTCTTCTTCATCTCTTGTTGCTTTGGCGCGGTAGAATTGTATGTAGGGTTAAATACATGACTAAAATGGTGTTATGGCTTTAGAAATTTTCAAAAGATTTGCTTAAAGAAGAACTAAACCAATGCTATAATCTATATTCTATTGAAAGTTTAATTTTTTTTGGGGTGGGAAAAAATGAAAATTGCTTAGCAACATAGACATCCAATATAAATTCTGATTCCTAAGCAGCTGCCTTCAATTCCAAGTACCTGGGTCCCACTCATAATGAGGTTAGATCCAGCTGCATAGGAAACCATCTCATTTTTGCCTTTGCCTCTAGTGTTTCTTAATCCAATATATAATCAGACCACAAAACTAAAGGAAAGTAAATTGTGGCGGTTAGACCATAGGAAATGATCAAGAATAATAGACATTCTACAAACCAATTTATGTGTCCAGAATTATCCAGGATTGTTTTGATGAAGATTACTTTAGAGAGACGTTCTTGTAATTGGGCCTGGCATAGACGAGAATCATTTAGCACAGCAGTAAAACCAGCCTTCATTAGTAACAGATGCTTTATGTTCTAGCATTAACCCAGCCAAAAAAACCAGTTAGTCATTTCTGTCAGTGTAGCATTATGAAAAGAGTTAAGGCAGCTACAGGAGGCACAAAGAGTTGGTTTAACACTCCATCCTAACAAAGATGGAATCCAGCTGATTATTTTGATCCCCTCGAGATTGACAGCTTGTTTTGTGTTTGTATTCAGCACAGTGTTCTGTTTTGTAGATAATTAGGACAACATATTCCAGCCTTTATCCTTTCGGTTTGAACTTCATCGTTAGCGAAATCTGAAAGACAGGTTGAGTATCTCTCCATTAATTACATATATACAAAGCAAGAGCACTGAGCTGAATGCAAATACAAGGTGAACCGACAGTCGTGGTGTGTAGGTGTTTGGGAGAGAGAATTTAAACTAATCTTTTATTTTTGCATTAGGAATTAGGAGCCTGATCTTTAACAGCTTATAAGATCTGATTTTCAAAAGCTGTATACAAAAAAAATAAATAAATAAATACTAACTTCTAGTAGGTATTTGACCATGGGAGATATTATAACTAAAGAAGGTTCTGAGTAGAATTAAATACCTTTAAAATACTTTTTAAAAACAAAAAAATGACCAGAAATGTGTGTTTCACACACATATACAGTACAGGATTGACTCAAATGAAAGCAAAAAAAAAGATAAAGAATAACAAAAATATTTTTTTACTTAAATTATGTGTTTATGTCAAACACACAGCCTGACGGCTGAATCCTGACCACCACCTCATTTTTGGTGGGAGAGGAAGCTGGGAAGGAACAGCGCAGAAGCGGGAATCGATGGTGGGCTGTGGACAATGGTGTTAACAAACAGGCAAGCTGTAAGCAAATTGGCAGAGATTTAGCACCTCCACAACTGGTAATTTAGCACACGCTGGCTGCCACAGTTTTTAAAGGTATAGGTGTTCTTCAACTGGTGGAAATGAGCTCCCTACTCTAGCCCTAAAATATCTGTTAAGGAACATTTATATTTAAAATTACAATCATCCCTTAGAAGGCAACCATAAAGCTGATGTAGCCCTTAGTGAACTTGAGTTTAGATTATTAGGTCATCTGCCATATACACTCGTTTCTCTCCTACTTCCTCTTCAGCTGATCAGTGTGGAATCTGAAGTCAGAGACTTGATCCGCAGGCTTCAGTAGGAAAGTAAAGCAGAAAAAAGATAAACTGTCTCAATCTCAGCGCTTTAAAGTTTCACTTCATCCCATGATCCCACAGGAGTTTTTAGTGCAGTCGGGTGCTCGATAAAAACATTTCCATCACATCTTAAATCCAAATAAAATAGATAAATCGGCACTTACAAGAATGGAGTTACTTTGTCCTTTTTTTTGCTGTGCCGGATTTTACGTTTCAATAATAAAGGAGCAAGATTTACAGTTCTTGCAGTGTCGATATCTGTTTTATTCAGTAGGGAACTGGCTACAAACCGAAAAGGATTGAAATTTAGTAATAATATACTGGGGAAAAAACATTCATCTAAATATTACAGGTGACAAACTGTTGTTGACTAAACTATTCCTTTTAAGGATCTCTGCTTTTCTTATAAGAGGTTCCCATTCGCCTGTACTATTATCAATTTCTGGGCATTTGTATACTATGCCTCATTCCTACTTGTGGATACATTGTAAAGGGCATATAGCACCTTCAGTTTTGGACCTTTTAGTTTCATGGTCTGAGATCTCACAGCTTTTCCCAGTCCCAAACACCTAAGTGCATTATAGTTGTGCAGTAAAAGGCCACTTGACATCCTTGATCCCCTGACTTTGCTCCCTGTCTAGCAGACATTTGACTTCATGCACACGAGCAGTTAGATGGATGATCTCAGACAGGCTCTGTATTAACTCAGCAGACTGAAATATCTATCAGTGCCAAAGGGGATGATGAAGACTTATGGCAAGAGAATGTTACCTCCCTGCCACCTTCCTAATGAATTTCATGATGAAGGAGGTGTCGTCTAGAGACTCTAGCCAATGTGCTCCTCCCCAGAGGGGCAGGGTATATATTGGGCAGGCATAGGAAAGTGGCAGCCTGCTAGAGATAGTTAACGTCCTGGCTGTCAACCACCTGCACATGAGCTAAGAACACTGTTTCCAGCACAGGAAGTCTCAGCGCACTCCAGTAGTTTTGCCATTGGTGCTGTCTATTTCTGGTGTGCACTGAATACTGGAATACAAGAATTCCACAACGACTAATGGTGCTGGAGGATTTTGTGTCAGATACTTGCCAGTCCAGATAGGTTTGCAAACAAACATCTGTACTGTTTATGAGCATGCTAAACACTAATTGGATGGGTCACTTCCTTCAAATGGCTATTTTAACTGCCTGACATAGTTATCAATGGAGATTGGTCAGAAACCCTTACAGACTTTATTTTTCATAAGAAATTGACTATAAATTCCAAACCAATTAAAGTAAGTATAAAATCTTTTATATGACAGTGACAGTTGCTTTCCAAATACATTTTATAGACTGGATTGTTCCATTAACTCTGATAGGGCTGTGTCATAGCAGGTATTTTAGTTGATTTTTGCTATATTCTTAATTTCATTGTTTAAACATTTATTGTCAGCTTCTCCCAGAAATCCCTTCTCTCTCATCTACTTCCACTCATGCTGATTAATTTGGAATCTCATGCCACTGATTTGATCATAAGGCTTGAGCATTATAAAAAGAAAAAGAAAATCAGAAAGAAACAAATGGACAGCAGCTCTGTGTGGTTACACACCTGCAGGATTCTAATTGGTTAGTCAGCAGGCAGCTCTGTGAGGTTACACACCTGCAGGATTCTAATTGGTTAGTCAGCAGCAGCTCTGTGTAGTTACACACCTGCAGGATTCTAATTGGTTATTCAGCAGCAGCTCTGTGAGGTTCCACACCTGCAGGATTCTAAATAGTTATTCAAAATTCAGAAGTCTTTCCTTTAAATCCCCCCACCTGAGATTTTAAACAGAACTGCTAAAGAGGAAGTAGGTGACAGAGGGAATTAGTTGCAGTATAAAACTGGCTGTAAATGAAAAATTATGGAAATTGGTAATTTATATGTACTGTAAAAAGCATTCATTTAACAGTGATAATCAGCCAAGTAACTATAGGTGACTAAACTATGTACCAGCCTGCCTTTAAATGGCAGGCTGGTACATATTGTAAGGGTTTTGTGTTTGAAGGGAGGTATTTTGCCCCATAATCCAAACATTTTGCTGCAGGTCAGTCTGGGTTTTGCAAATTGCCCCAGCTGCAGCTAGAGCCTGATTAAAAGGCAGCTGGGAGAGCCAGTTTGTGTTGGTCAGTTTGGAAAAGGAAGAAACTGTGTTTGGGAGTGTACTGAATTTTTTTTTTTTTAAATCTCAGTGTGTTTTTCTGAAAAAGGACTTCACATTGGAAGTGGTGTACAATTTGGATTTGTTTATTTTGCCAAGAAAGGCTGTATCTAAGTTCATTTTGTGGAAATAAAAGCTGAAACTCTAAGAAACTTGTTGTTTGTGGTAAGTCATTCATGGAAGACTGCAATACCGTTTGAGTGATTCCCTACAATATACTGTATATTCTGAAACAGAATAACATTGACATTGTGATCATGCTGGAAGGCACAGGCAACATTCTTTAATGTTTAGGACAGACTTAATGATACATTGTTGTAGCAAATATTCCAGCGGTACACGATTTCATATATGTTTACATCAAATGTTGCCCCTTTATTTCATGTCTGATGCTTACATTAAGTGGACAAACTTTGATTAAAATATACATGAAATTGGAATGGCAATATTTGTAGAAAGGCTTGACAAATATCCTCTATAGCAAGGATGGCAAACCTATGGCACTCGTGCCAGAGAGGGCACTCAGAACCATTGCCAAACCTGCCTTCAGTACAGGCTGCGGACCCGATCTGACACTTTTCAGGCCGGATCCGTGGCCTGCACTGAAGGAGCGTTCGCTCGCACAGGGAGTTCTCCTCCTCCGACGCAGGTGTGATGAAGTCACTCACCAACGCCAGCACTTTGGGGGACGGCGCTGGTGAGTGACATCACCTTTTTGGCACTCCGTGACAAAAAGGTTTGCCACCACTGCCCTGTAGTCTTATATCACTTGCATGGAGTATATATAAGTATAGTACTAACAAAACTTGGAGGCTAAAACAGTGATGCTGGTATGAAGTTATTTCATATTGCCATGAAGGATTATGAAACAGAAGTGTGTGGTTTTAGGGGGCACTGAATCCTTTAAATTAAAGGACCAGAAAAACAAAATTTGCTATGAAGATTGGCATGACAGTTATTCCTATGCTGAACTTGTTAAAATGAAATCTTTGAAGTTCAGTTTGTGATTTTTATTGATCCATGTTGTTGTTGTCTCTCTCTCGCGCTTTTTGCTAGTTGCAGTCAAATAGGAAACTTTATAAATATGTATTGCCTGAAGTTCCATAGGAAACAATAGCACTAGACAAGGGTAATGGATAAGAGATGGCTTTAATCAAAAGAGAGGAAAACAAAATAATGCAAATCGGGAACTTCAAAGGTAACATTTTGCCAGCACTGTATACATACAATACATACATACAGTACATATGTACGTACATATGCATGCACACTATATGGGATTAACTGCAGTGCCATTCCAAGTGTCATTTATTTATTTTTTTTCTGTTGTGACTGGACCTTTAAACAACTGCCAGAACAATGGTATGGTGCTATGGCGTATTAATATTTGAAAATGGATATTTATTCCAATTTAAAATTAAAATATGACATATTGTCAGCTCAGAAATCACTTTATAATGGTGCGAGTACACTAATTAGTAAATATTCACATTTGTCTTTGTTATGCTGTGGGGGAATTGATACAAAGCGCTGCAAATTCATTCCTGGAAAGGAATTCACTTTTTAATGAGTAAACCCCCCCTCCAAGGGCCTCTTTGACTAAAGGGGGAATTCACCTGTTGAATTCACATTGCTACAAAATAGTTGCAAATTCACTGCTCATTATTGACTAAGTGGCAAATAGACTCATCGAACAAGTGGACAGTGGCTATCGCTGTTGGATACTTAGTGTGAAGTATTCAGTTAGATAAAAGTAGAATGCGTAGCCTGCCATCGCCCCCGCCCAATTCGCCACTCTGATGTGGCTGAGTCAAATTGGTGAATTCAGAGCACTACAGCTACTCACAGGAAAAAAATTAAATTTTCCATTTGTTTTTGTGGTAAAATGAAAATGTTTGTCCATTTGTGCAGCTGGACAATTTTGCTAAGAAAATATGTGTTTTGCTACAAAAAACGGGGAAAAAACCTTGCTTTGTCAGGAAAATGAATACAAACTTTTGTCTACTGGTTAGCTTGATTAATGTGCCCCTTAAATGTGAAGTGCTAGCTTAGTTTGGTTTTTTTTATCACTTTTATGAAAAGTAATATTTTCTAAACCTTCAAACTAGGTTGGTTCTTGCAATATTTCATTTAAGACCTTTTCATTGCAAAATTGCTTTTCCCGGCAACTCATCTGTATGATACAGACAGAGAAAAGGTCCATGGGTATACATAGAGTTTGATGGGAACAATTTGTTCTGAAAACAGATACAATAGATGCAAATGGGAAACATTAAATCGGAGATAAATCGTCCAAAAAACAAAATGGGGAAACAGTATAGGGAAAGTGAGATTGTCAATTCTGTGAAAGACAAATTGGTATTCAGAATATTTTTTTTATGCAAACGGTGCTTAATATTGTGCATCCTATTTCGTGACACGTTTAAAAGTTTCTAAAGCCCTTTTATACTAGTCGATATATTAAGTGGCAGGATTTCTGACTAATATTACAGGAACCACTTTTTTCTTTCCGATAAAGAGCGGGAATTAGAGTATAGCAGCGTTTAGCAGGAAACTAAAGTTACTTCCTCCAGGAACAAAATGGATGCCAACTGGATAAATGTACTGTGCTTGTTTGGGCTGTGCATTTCTTGTAAAGTACTTTGAATTGGTGCATGGTGTATAATAAATTTCAGTGCATCTGGAACTAATAGAAGTGTTTTGTTTTTTTTTTCCTTGCAAAAAAAATGTTTCCTCCACTAAAAAATAAACTTAGGGGTATTGAACTCTTGATTCAATCTTGTTAATTCACCATACATGTAGGTAGAACCTTCATGATAAACAAACATTTCCATTTACACAATGACATATTTATGCAATATTGCAGCATTGCACATCAATTGCACCTAGGGGTATAGAACTGCATAGACATATCTACTTAATTCATTTGTTTTAGCCAGAAGATGGCTGTTCTTTTTGCATCATTTATAGGACCAGATATTTGTACTCGGTGACAATAAGAATATTATGGGACCTATTTATTTCATTGGCAACTGTAAGTGGTCAGTGGTAAAAATAGTAATAATAACAGAAATTACCTTTACAAGTGTGGAGATGAAAGCTGTAGGCTAGGGATACACTAGCGCCTATGTTTGCTTGTTTAATAAAAAAAAAAAACACATTGCAAAAATATGCCAGCTCATTTACACTGGCATGTTTTCAGGACAAGTTATATATGTATATGCCAGTGATGCCCAACCTTTTTTTGACCTGGGGGCCATATAGAATTGCGACACGCTTGTCATGGGCTGCTTCAAAGTCGCGACTTTTAAAACCACGACAAATTTTAAAGTAACAGCTGTGGCAATTTTCCATAGTAAATTCGCGACTGCGACAATATTCTCATTATAAAGACGTAACAGTCTATTGCGACTGTGTTTAGTTGGCGAATTCACACTTATAGGCAACATTTCGGATTTCAGAATTCGGACCGGATAGCATCGCATCGCGGGCCGTAGGTTGGGGATCACTGATATAAGCAATAGGCTTAGTTACCTAGTACAGGGGTCAGCAAAGTGTGGCTTGCGAGCAACATGTGGCTCGGAGCACATCTCATAAGCCCCAGTCATGACCTCCGACCCCTCTTCTGATTGGCCATCGGCAGGTCACGTGGTCGGGAGAGTGTGCTCTTTCCCCTTTGCGACTTGCTAAAAAATTGTTGCCGCAGGAGGAAGGAGTGAAATGGCTCCCTCCTCAACTAAGTTTGCTGACCCCTGACCTAGCAGATAAAAGATGGCTGCAAACATCAATGGAAAAAAAATTTGAAAAATAATACAAATCTGGAATTTAACTTCGAAGAGAACATTTTTACCTGTGCTATTTTTGCAATAGCTGCCATGCCAACCCAGATGGGATTTTATTTTTTATAGTGCAACCAACTGGTCCTTTAAGGTAAGGTTCTACTCCATGGGTCATAATTTCTTCTATCTAGTACCTCTATTCCATTTGTGCAAAATACGATTTTATAATGTCAACTCTTAACCCAATTCCCTTTTGTATGGAAACCTCAGGAAGCAATTTACCTTTTACTCTGTATATATAGCAATAGTTTTGCTTTGAAAACGAGTAATCATTTACCTTTTATTGATAATGGTCTGTTGTGTTTTTGTCCATTTTTCTGGCCTAGCCAATGCCTTTGTAAGTTAAACATGCATTTTTCTGCAGATACTGATATGTATCATTTGCAGTTATTGTTACTTTCATGTACGGGCACATCCATAATTTGGCTGCTTCTTCTTTTACAGTGTTTCAAAAAAATGAAAGTGGATTGTTTGCAAGAAAAACAGGATCCCTACTAACACTACTTCTGGTTCATTTTTAATCAAATTTAGAACTATGGCAGATTATTCTGCCTGGTCGGACAGATCCTATGAACATGCAAAGACACCAGTCTTTAGACTTTTCACCTATTATGGGGTGCATTGGGAATGGTCCTACGCCCTTCTGTCCTGCCATATCTGTGTAATGGATGGCTGGGAGCTTAATACTGCTTCTACTACGCCCCCCCCCCCCCTTAATTTTGGTTCTTTGTACACCTGTGGTTTTGCAGTCCAGATGTTGGACACTAAGGGCAAAAGTTATTAAACTTGGAAAGACCGCTTTGGGTCTTTTCTGAGTTGAGAAAACTCTTTCATCGTTCTTGTTAGATTTCTTTCGTCATTGAGTTTTTCGATCCTGATTTTTCAAAATTTTTGATGGAAAGGTAGCCATGCTACTAACGTAAAGTATGGCTACCTTTCCATCAAAAAATTTTTTGAAAAATCGAGATTGAAAAACGCTATCTTGAGAAATCTTGCGAGAACAATGTGAGATTTCTCTCAGTAAACTCGGAAAGACCCAAAGCAGTCTTTCCGAGTTTAATAACTTTCACCCTAAAATTTAAAAGATTGAGTAAAACTTGTATTGTCCCTGGTACAATACTCTACAATTTTTTTCTCAACAGCCTTAGACTGTGTGAATGTCTGTGACCATAGTCTAAACCAGGTGTCTCAAACTCGCGGCCCGCGGGCCATTTGTGGCCCTCGGGATGCTAGTTTGCGG
>WMED01024568.1:0-11198 GCA_019650415.1 Pipa parva | reverse complement strand
CTGGCGCAGTCACCCGAACTGTTCGCACTACTTCGGACAATGGTGAATTCCCCCCATAATATCATCCTTTTTGAGGCTGCCTCGGAGTTTGTTGCAGAGACAGAAGTAAGTGAGGCAGCCAATTACAGCACAAGATGTTTAGGCTAATTAAGCATTACTTATAAAACTATATTATGGTGTACTTAACAGAAATGATGCAGGCAAAGGATGATTTCATCAAGTATTTATTTTAAATGGAGGTAAATTCTTTTTTGAGTTTTTTCAATATCTACACTGAAATATGCACTTTTCTGATTTTATTTTGTTCAGTTTTCCTTTGAATTCACTGACTGCTGTCTTGTTAGATCAGTGGCCCAAACATGCTCAACAGAATTCCTGATAAGATAAAAAAAATGAGATTTTTCCAAACAGTAAGCTCAATGTTTGCTTGACAACAAGGGGTTTCTGCAGGTGTAGATAACAGTACAATAAAGGTAACTGAGGAGGTAATATAAAACAATAAAATAAAAAGGAGCATTGTTTTTACAATCATCTTTCATTTATTTTGTTTAGGTTTGCTCTACAAGCCTATGAATTTTACTATATGTTTAATGTACTGCATAATTTTACATTGTTTTGCAGGTCAAGCCAATTTGGAGGTTCACATCAGTCTATTAGTGTTCAACACTCACAGTCATTGTTACAACCCAGCAACAAATGTGTTTGGGATTCTTCTAATCTAAGAACTCATCAAGTTTACAAACAGTCACCTCTTTCTCTCCAAATCTCTGGGACAAGGCAGCCTATTAGTCTCCCTAATATCTTACAAAGGCAGAATCTGAACAAGAAAACTCCTTGAGCATTATTTATAATCAAACACCATAAGCATTGTGGCTTGTCAGCATATTTTGAACACTATTTAATTAAATGGTGATGTTGTTGGTTTATGTTCATTGAAAAAAATAAAAGCAGTTAAAAAATGTAATTTTAAGTAGGGTTTAGACTTAATAGGTGTTCATAATATATTAAAGATACAACTTTTTTGAATGTCAGCCTTTTAAAATAGAGTTGTCTGATTTTATGTAAAATTTTGAATTTATCAGATTTTATTAAAATAAATGGTATATTCCCTATTGTTTGCTTGTCTTCTGGTTTTCCTGTTGGTCACTGTTATATGCAGATAACTAGTTTACATTTCTTTGTGTGGAAAATTTCAATCAGTTTTAACTTTAGAATATATGATATCTTGTAGTTCATAAAAAGCACACAAGAATATGATTAATCAGAGTGGCAGGCTAATGCCTGAATGAAGAGCAAAATGGATTGTCTTCAGAGGGAGATTGCAGTGTTTTGAAGATGGATGTCCTTCCCTCAGATAGACACTGCAGTAGTTAATGTGATCACCCCCAAATAATGGTGGCCCTTCATATTGCACATGTGGTTTTAAAAACTGTTATTTCTGTACTATTGAGTTCCCTATATTTCCAGTGTAAAAAAATATGTCACATGATCTAAGAATCCCTGCCACCATGAGAGACTAATCAATGTTCCACCCTACCCATGTGTGTAAGCAGTGGCCTATACACTGAATAGAGATGTGCATGGTTAATGTAACCATAAATACTCTAGTTATTATGGGAAAGCAGCTGAGACTGGCAACCTTTACCATCTGTAGTTGGGAACAGGGTAGCTAATAACATCTTGCTCTGTACCCCACACACATCCTGGGACATACAACCTCATGCCTGTACTACTCTACCTAATTACTGCTCCACTGTAGCTGTTCACGCACAAGTGTTTTTATACAGCATTCGCTCACTGGATTATCTTTGACAGCTGTCCTGGATTCTCCGTTAGTGAGAGATTGTTGTGGGTGAGTTAGTTGGAGCCTGGCTGGCTGTGCCGGGACAAGGATTAATGGCGCCCTAGGCGACAATGCCAAAATATGCCCCTCACCACCAGCAGTCTCCCCTCTATTGTACCCTATACAGTGCAGCACTACCCCCATATAGTGCACTACAGTGCAGCAGCACCCCCATATAGGGCACTACAGTGCAGCAGGTAAAGTGGTGCAAGGTAGTGTGTAGCTCTCCAATTTTTAAGTTCTTTTCTCTCTCCCACCCTTTTTCTATATTGTGGTGCCCTAACTTTCACTTTCCCCTTTACATGCTGACTCAACCCCACCGTTCACCATACTTCACTGCCCCACAATACCCCCATTCCCCATACTGCGCTTCCCCCACAACAACCCCCCTTCCCCATACTGCACTACCCCAAAACCAACTCCTACTCCATACCGTGCTGCCCCCCCAATCATACTGTGGAGGCTTACAGGGTTATTCACTAAGGTGAAAATTGAACTGTTGAATTCGCAAACAGCGGATTCCCATCTGCGACAATTTCCCCATTGTTAAGTTGCGAAATTTTCCCATAATAAAGTCGCGACAATTTGCCAATAATAAATTTGCGACTGCAACAATATTCTCATTATAAAGTCACGACTGAGACAGTAGCAGCCTATTGCGACTGTCTTTATCAGGCGAATTCACACCTATATGCAACAATTTGGACTTTAGTGAATAACCCCCTTAATTGCCAAGGAGAAATTAAGCCTGCATTTTATCCCAAAGATGTGTAAGATTTGAACAAAACAGAATGATACTAAAGGATTCCAAAGAAATGAAAAGATTTCAGATACTAAGCATAGACATCTTGAGTAATTGTACCTACTAGAATTTGGCAACATATCACCTGTGAAACACAAGTTGGCACCTTTCAAAAATATTTAGTGCCTAATGAGAATTTCTGACCTGTCACCTGCTTCACAGTGTACATAAAAATGGGTACTTTTTAGCAACAGTTGACCCATTTCCATCTGAGATAAAGATATAAAATGTGTGACAGAATGATCAAGCAATAACAGAAAAAGAAGAAAGCAAGAGAAAGAATTATTGAGAAAGAATTTTAGTGGAAAACAAAATCTTTTTTTAAGGTATGTATGGACAATAACAGAGAGATTAGGCAATGGAATGCATTTTATCAGAATAAACCAGAAGCTTGAAATGACCTCTATAAACAGGTACCTCACCATTAAGGAAATAATAAGCATTTGTGAATATAAATAATTTTATACTTTAGTATGATGTACAGTCATAATATAATAGAATAGCTAAGAATAACAACATTCATTAAACCACTAATGCTTCCAGCCTTGCATCCTCCAGAATCTTTGCCTGATTCTTGTGGTTTAAATAATGATTTTGTATTAACTTGTTGCATTCTTTCTGTAGATACAAAAGCACTTATGAATATTAGCAGATCATGAAGAAGAGAGCAGCAATACAGTAATGTGAGAATGAACATCATCAAAATATTTTCCAACAAAACAACTTTGATTTCCTTCCTGTATATAAAATAATCACCAATACACCATTTTAGTCATGTTTGATGTTTTAATCCAGTAAATGTAAAATAATAATGTTTTATATTTATTAAAGCATCAATGCTGAAATTAGTATATACTAGTATATAATGTCTAGAGCAATGCAAATGACAGAATGTTGTATCAGTTACATTGCCTGAACTCGATCTAGAAACCAGACCTGCCTATTCCGATATACCTGCATTTACACTTTTATGTACCAGTACTCTGACCACTGACATTACAGTAATAGGGCATTACAGTAATTTTTAGAATTATTTAGGCCCCCACCCCATCTACTACCATCTGCTAGTAGAGGTTTGGGGTATGGGAGGGGGTCTGTGATTGACCCCCATCTGGATACTGATACTTTCCCCAGTCAGATTTGACCCCTTTATCTTGAAGTGTACCTGTCACCTCAAAACTCTAATACTGATTTAAGTTCTACTAATGAAATAATTGTTTTTTGTAAATATATATGTACCTTTAAACAGTGTTTCTCTCTCTGTCATCTTCCCTGTCAGACCGACTTTTCTTTCTGAGTTGGGTTGGGTGGGGCTAAATGATGATTGACATTATAGCTCCTCCTATCAGATCCCTTATCATGATCTAGCAGGGGTCTGATTGGAGGAGCAATAATGTCAATCATCATTTAGCCCCACCCACCCAACTCAGGAAAGAAAAGGCAGGCTGAAAGGAAAGATGACTGAGAGAAATGTATAAAGGTACATTTTTTAAATAGATAAATATTTACAAAACATTTATTTCATTAGTAGAACCTAATTAAGTATTAGTTCTGAGGTGACATGTGCACTTTAAGATATTTCCCTTATCTAGGATAGGAGATCCTAATGACCCCCTCCGATGCCACCCACCACACTCCCTATACTTGGTGGTTGAGGGTAGGAAATCCTTTGGACCCCTATTTATTGTTGGTTAATTTTTTATTTGGGCTTACTTTGTTGCTAGTTTGGATTTTTAACTGATTGCTTGCTAGTTATTTGTTACTTGGCTTATTAACTAGTTTTAAGCTAGTTACTTGGCTTATTAATTGGTTTTAAGCTAGTTACTTGTCTTAATAACTTGTTTAATTTCGTGGCAGTTGATTTTATAGAGTAACTTTTAACCAAGTTTTTGATGTTTAGATTGCATCCAATGAATCCTACAAAGATTGCTGCATCAGCCAATTAATTTCTGACTCTGTATTTATTCAAGTCGGAAAGACCCAAGAGAAATCTTGTTTTGTTCTAGCGAGATTTCTTTCAAGATCGAATTTTTTGATCCTGATATTTCAATGTTTTTGATGGAAAGGTAGCCATGCTACTAATGTAAAGTATAAAACCTAAAAATAGAAAGCGCAAAACGCAAAACACAAACGCACCTAATAGTGCTTTATCAATATTAAAAAATGTGATAGAAAATCCCAATATAGCCAAAAAATTATATTAATGTGTTCAAAAAGAGAAAAAAACAAATGAAAATATATGAAGTGAATAAACGTGCTTGAAAAGGAACTTCTCCATACAGATTTACGGTATAAGCCACAAATCTTAGCCATGTATATATAGAAAGAGGGAAAAGCTTCCATAGTGTAATAGGTTTTAATGAATTGAAAACAATCAGCATAAATTATACTCACAAACTGATGAGTTAAAAACAGGCACTGTACAAAATATCAAATACAGCATATGAACAGAAAATCGATCCTCAGATGAAGTACATCCACTCTCAACGCGTTTCGCCACTTTTGTACTCAATATGTGGCTTCCTCAGGAGACAAAATCATGTGGAGAAGTTCAGCAACCTTTAAAAGAAGTTACTGCATTGTGGGAAGACTTTACTACTACTTGTATTATTGAAGGCTTGTTATCTCCATTATCTGGTGAGCATATTTTGAAACAGAGGGTGTGGATCACTGAAGTTTTTTTGTCACCCATTTTTCACGAGTTGGAATAATTTTTCCTTTTCAAGCACATTTATTCACTTCATATATTTTCATTTTTTTTTTTCTCTTTTTGTACACATTAATATATTTTTGACTATTTAGGCTTTTATATCACATTTTTTTAATATTGATAAAGCACTATTAGTTGTGTTTGTATTTTGTGCTTACTATTTTTAGTTTTTTTTCTTTTGGATTCATTTGGAGTGAATGGGGCACTCTTGCAAAGAAAGCAGCACATGGATTGTGTTTTGGACTCTTGGGGTAATTCAGCATCCAGTGAAGTGAGCTCCGAAGCCTTTGGCTCACTTCTCAAATGGTATTATGCGCATGCTGATGTCCTGCGTGTGCATCAAAGGGATTCCCATCTCGGCGAGACCAAAAGAGTTGCCTCGCCGAGACGGGAATCCCTTTAATGTGCATGTTGATGTCCACGTGCAGGACATCAGCATGCGCATAATACCATTTGCGAAGTGAGCTGAAGGCTTCAGAGCTCACTTCGCTGGATGCTGAATTACCCCCTTGATATTGATTTGGGACATTTTGTGAGATTTTTAGCACTGCTATCTTATAATTTTGTTTTACTAATGAAATTAGGGCAACCTTTCCATGGAAAAAAATGTGAAAACTCAATCTCGAAAGAAATCCAAAATGAGATTTCTCTTGGTAAAGTCGGAAAGACCGCTAGTCTTTCCGACATTAATACATTTTACCCATCATAGGTTAGCTGTGTCAGACTGTATAGTGCAACTGCAGTATGTTACAAATTTATTGGATACTGTGTGTTGTATTGGGTAATATGAATGTAAGAGCATGTTGCCAATAGTTGTTTTATTCCCATAAAAAAAAAAATTACCATCAATACATAACAACAATACACAAAATGATCGTGGAAAAGATTCAATACATTTCTCCAGAAATGTTGGAGAATATTAGATGAGAAACAGAAAACAAATTGTTGGACTCATTTATTAAAAAGTAAAACATATTTTATACTGCAAATTAATGTTTTGTAGCACAGACTTCTTGAAGTGTACTGCACTCTTATTGGTCACAAAATTAAAGGGACACTATAGTGCTGATATAACTGCACACATACATATAAAACTCCTTTATAGTAAGCCAATTGCTGGCACAAATAGTTAAATAGAGCTGACATTTTTCTCCCCTTCTCCTTTCTGTTCTGCACAGGAAGAAAAATTTGCCTGACTGCAATTGGTTAAGCAGTGTGCTGACCTTTTGGCCACACAAATTATGCTTGGAATGCAGGAGGAGAGCTGACTTATGCTAAGTAGTAGGTAGGGCAAAGATGTCCAGGGGAGGGTACCTTTTCATGGAAAATGGGCCAGTACATGTCACACACACATTTCCTGGTGCAGGAGTTTATCAGTGCTGCCTAATCAATCATTCTGCTTCAGTTGAAACATCTACTGAAGAGAAACGTTTTTTACTAAGGTATTGTACTGCATGTCAAAATATGTAATCTGACTATTGCGTCCCTTTAAGTACTGCTTTACAGAATACTATAACAAAATTCCAGTTTTAAACAAAGCAATTTTTGAAGCACAAGAGCACAAAGGGCATTCCACAAAACTTTATCAAAATGTATTCCCTTGCAAAATTACATTCTTCATTAGAGATTATTTTCTGTATGACAACATATATTTTATAGCAAGATCAAATTTGCTGCATTGTATAATATATTTTGTGCACTCAAAATACAATATTGTAAGCGCAAACCCATTTGTGGGCAAAAAATAGAATTCTGTACCCACAAACAAATTATTTACATGCACAAAATACTGTATAATTTTGTCTGCTAATTTTTGAAATAGGGAAAAAAAAATTAAAAAAAAACTATTGAAATATCAAAATATTAGACTTTACTTCCCTTGTAAGCAAAACTATTTACTTAAAAAATATATTAAATACTGTGTGCAGTTTTGGGCACTAGTGCAAAAGAAAGATGTGGTTGAGCTTGGACAGGTTCAAAGGCAGCTACTAAAATAATAAATGGATTGTGCAATATACAGTAACAAGAAAGATTATCAAAGTATAGAGGAAATAAATTTTCTGTACCAACATAGAAGGGGGTTCATTACAGTAAGAACAGTGAGGTTATGGAACTCTGCTTGAAGAAGTTGTCATGGTTGATTCCATTAAGGATTCAAAAACTGGTTTGGATGATTTCCTTCAATGTAAGAACATTACAAGTTATGGGTACTGGATAACTGGAGGTGGGATTTTGATCCAGGGAATTATTCTGATCCGTCAGTGTAAGAACATTACAAGTTATGGGTACTGGATAACTGGAGGTGGGATCTTGATCCAGGGAATTATTCTGATCCGTCAGTGTAAGAACATTACAAGTTATGGGTACTGGATAACTGGAGGTGGGATCTTGATCCAGGGAATTATTCTGATCCTTCAGTGTAAGAACATTACAAGTTATGGGTACTGGATAACTGGAGGTGGGATCTTGATCCAGGGAATTATTCTGATCCTTCAGTGTAAGAACATTACAAGTTATGGGTACTAGATAACTAGAGGTGGGATCTTGATCCAGGGAACTATTTTGATCCTTCAGTGTAAGAACATTGCAAGTTATGGGTACTGGATAACTGGAGGTGGAATCTTGATCCAGGGAATGATTCTGATTGCCATATTTGGAGTTGGGAAGTAATTTTTGTCCCCTAATATGAGTTTCTTTCCTTACTCTGGATTGGCACTGCAGCAAAATAGGTTGAACTGGATGGACTTGTGTCTTTTTCAGCCTTATAAACTATGTTAAATGATTTGCAAAGAAATATTTTAACTGCTGTCCTGGAGCACCATCTAGTGTCCAAATATAATTCCTGTATATGTTACATTCATTACATAGTTTTATTTACCAGGAGTAACACTGCATTATGCTAAATATTTCACAAACCCTTGATCTCTTAGCAGCACAGCCACATAAAGCCTATTTATGTCAGTAATTTTTAAGTTTAAAGGGGAGCTAAAGGCTCAGGCAGAAGGGCATATTAAATGTTAAATGAATTATTTCAGTAAGGCAGGAAGCTTATTCAGCAGCTGGCTGAGCTGTTTACAATACACAGTGCTGCCACTAAAGGGGTGTAGGAATGGCCCCCCTGCTGAAAAAGCCTATTGCACAGTACAGACCCTAGTCTTGCAAATATAAGCCATGGTGAGTCTATCATATACAAGATTTTATTCTAAAAATACATTTATTCTCACTTTGTTGAGCTTTCTGGTGTACTTCATGAAAACATTATCTAATGTTCCACTAAATATAAATAAATAGGTTCTATTGATGTGGAGGTCTTATCAACAAAGTAAAAAAAAAAAGGGGTGGCCAGGTATTTATCCACATATGGATTGCTATACTGTATATTGTCTAGTGCAGTGGTGGTGAACCTTTTTGGCACCAAGTGCCAAAAAGGTGATGTCACTCACCAGCGCTTTCCCCCGAAGTGCCGACGCTGATGAGTGATGTCATCATGCCTGTGTCAGGGGAGGAGCGTGCCTGCGTCAGGGAAGGAGTGCTCCCCAGCGAGCGAGCGCATGCTCCTTCAGTGTACAGCACAGATCCAGCCTGAAAACTGTCAGGTCCACAGCCTGCACTGAAGACAGCGGTGGCAACAGCGCATGTGCCAACAGAGAGGGCTCTACGTGCCCTCTCTGGTCCGGGTGCCATAGGTTCACCATCCCTGGTCTAGTGCAACTGGTGTCCTACTGGACATTGCAGTTGGGTAGTTTTTAGTGTCAATGGGATGTGCAGCATCATGCTGCGGGGCCCCATTTGATGGCAGCTTAGACAACAGGACTGGTAGAGAGTCTTTACCTAGCACATAAAAGATGGCAGCACTCAGCAAATAAAAAAAGACCCTATCCTTATAAAGTACTGCACTGTACGTGAATCCATTAAAGTGATACTGACGCTTGTGGGTTTTTTCACTATTCTAAAGATCTTTGAAAGTTATGTATTAGTCATTTTATTGTAATTTTTGTCAGTGTGTAATAAATAATAGTACATTAACAAAATTATAATGCTAATCCAAAGTTTACATACATTTTGCTTAGCTGCTTAAAGGATAACTATAACCAGATTACATCTTTATATATGCAGTACTATATCTTATTGACAAGCGTTTTTCCCCAGTATATGTTTCATCTGAAGCAGAATGATTTATTACAGAGCCCTGATAACCTCCCGCACCAGGAAATGTGTGTGATATAACTGCTAAACATGACAAGAAAAAGCTTCCTGACTGCTATTGGTTAGGCAGCGTGCTGATCTTCTGGCCTCATCACCCATGCTTTGTTTACATTCCTGAGGCGAAATTTATTAAAATCAGAAAAGCTTGTTTTCGCTTTTAATAAAAACTCGGAAAACGGGCTTTTCCAAGTTTAATGAATTTCACCCCAGCTGGAATGATGAAGATTACAGAGACTTGGGCTCAGAAATGCTGACTTGTACGCAGGTGTTAAGTAGTAAGAAGGGCAAAAATGTCCGGGGGAGGGTACCATTTCAAGGCAAACTGGCCAGTACACGTCACACATACATTTCCTGTTACAGGAGTTTTCCAGGGTTGTTTCATCGGAAGCAGGATGATTTATTACACATCTACTGGGGAGAAACGCTTTTCACTAAGATATAGCACTGCATATGTAAAGATGTAATCTGAATATAGTTCCCCTTTAAAATAGTTGCATTCTGCAGCATATATCTGAACTAATATCAGTTCAACTCCGCTTTATTTAGATCTTATGTTTGTTCAGTTTCAAATCATTTAAATCCTACATTACTCAATCCATGCTGACATGTAAAGAGGTAGAAATATGAAATATACCTAATATAGTTTCATTCTAAAATGTATATTTACACCAGTACACCTTTGGGGTCAATTGTCTCTTCCACACATGATAAATTGTTGACACATTTGCAGTGAATAAATGTAAAGTGGTGCTTAGATACACGATGAACTGTGATTGAATTCTCCACAACACAGAAAATAACGATATATATGCTGAATAAGCTGAATAGAATTGGAGAAGTGGAGAATTGCAACAAATTCACGCCTCTGTGGGAATTTAATAAATACGCCCCTTCCCAAGGCAATTGTAATTTCAACAGAAAGTAGCAAAGAATTTTTTTTTTGCTTACTCCTAGCAGCTGAAATGAATATAATGCTATATTTCTGCATTTTTTTGTATTTATTAAATTAATGCAGTGCCCTCTAGTGCCCAAATGTACAATAATGAAAAGAGGATGCGAGCATTGATTATAAATAAATACTAGTATGTATCAGTGATGCTAGAAAAAGGGGTTCAAGTATTGTAACAAAATAGGAGAGAATGCGCCCAAATGTTTGCTTGTCAGTACATATTTTAAACTGAGTACCTTTGGGTACCCCTATTTAAGACATAAACGGCCAGTTTTTTGCAAGTCTGTATTAAACTATGTCTTAATTATAAAGGCATTTGTGGAATATTCCATTTTCAAAGTGAAAGTCCTTTTAACATTTGAAACAATCCATCACTTTCCTGTATAATATATTTTTAACCGCTGGCATGGTTTATCTCTATGACAGACCCTCGGTGCTAGTTCTATAAGTTGTTCAAATAAATCTTTCACCAAAACTGAGGTCTGCTAAAGCAAAAGAAAGCAAATAACGAATTAAGCATTTTAGGAAATGTAAGTAAATATGCACCATGTTTTTGTACTACGCTGTCTAGGTGACATCATTTATTTGTTCCAGACTTTATTGTTACTCTCAGGTACAAGAGTCTAATTACTGACTGCGGGAGCAGTTGGCCTTGTATGCGGTACTACAATGAGTGAGTAGTGATTGA
>WMED01024567.1:0-11198 GCA_019650415.1 Pipa parva | reverse complement strand
GTGTTAATGAGCAGTTGGACAGGTGTACCTAATAAAGTGGCCGGTGAGTGTATATAGGATGGCATCATTCCAGCTTACCTGAAAGTCTGGGCTCTGTTACTGGGGAAATATGCACTCTGTATTAGTAACTGGGAATGTAATGTGCATCCACTGCATGTAAAACTGGGAAAAGTGTTCTGTGATTTGCAATAACCACCAGGAATTTATCCTGGGCTGGTGTATGCTTATATATACACAGGAACGAATTAAACATACTAGGTTTAGGATTTATGGTGTTGAAGTCTAGTGTAATATAATTATAAATTATAATTTGGTTGGTAAAGTGTGGATTCACATTTATTTGCCACTTCCCCATGTTCAGCAAACTCTGCACTGTGGTGAAATAAAGACTGATTTGACAGCTTATGAGAGTTGCAGACTTTATGCCATTTTATGTAATTCAACTATTCATCAAGCATCAGATACTGCTGCAGAAGAAAATTCGACAAGGTGCATTGTGTTATTTGCCAGACTGAAGCGAGGAATTAGGAGGCTGATGGTAGGACTCCTACTGCCTGAAAGACAACTAGTGATGCAGCCATGAATGCTATGGGAATCCTCTGTTTAGTGGAAATAAGGAGTAGATGATCGGAACATAGCAACTCCTGATGTGATGAGAATTCATTTGGACGAGTTCTTAATCTCATGAATAAAACCCCCTAATGTGTTTGGTGGGCAGGCAAGGAGGAATAACATCCAGCACATAATGGGGTTCCCCATGATACACTAGAAACATGACTGGCTCCATATTAAAAGCAAGCAGGGTTTGAACCAACAGTTTGTCTGTAAGGTGCAGTATATCATTATATTTAGAAACATACAGAATTGGTTAGTTCTGCACAAATGCTGCCTATAACTTTTCATAAAATGATACCGTAGAAATATAAACACCGTTTAGTCCGTCTGCAGGTGTTATATTCACAGTTAAGGTGTGTGCACACTGCCGTTGCATTGCTAGTTAATACTGCCATAACTAGCCCCTAGTCTGGATTTCTCTGATTTGGGGTAAAGTGTGTTTCAGTCCAGGAGCAGAATTGGGATGGAGCATGTGTCAACTATCCCATTTTATAGGAAGGTTAAAGGGGTTATTCAGATTGGAATTCATTTTAGTATGTTGTAGAAAGTAGCATTAGGGCGAAATTTATTAAAATTGAAAATCGCGATATTGGCTGATTTTTTTACCGATATCGCAATATCAGCCGATTTTTACTGATACCGATATTGCCGATATCAATCACTTTTTACCAAAATTGCTATATTGATTTTTCAGCGATATTATGGATGTTTCCATAGAAATGCAGATTAACAGATTTTGATAACGCTAAAAACCTGCGATATCACAGTTCCGATATCAGCAACATCGATATCTCGATATTGGAAAAACGGCTGCTTTATTGATATTTTAAATTTTAATACATTTCGCCTTTAGACTACTTTCTATTTTTTAGATTAACTTGTGTTGTGTCTTATTTTGTTAACAAGTCCCTAAAGCTTGCTTTTATTTATAAATTATCTTACTGTTAAGTCCCGGGACTACTGCTAGGTTAGGTCTTAAAACACTGCTATTTCTAACACTTTAAATATAAATTCCAAAGTGAAAACCCCCTTTAAAAGGATGTACATGCTATTTTAAAAAGATTTTACCTTGATTTTAATATAGGCCAAATTATCATAAACATGAAAGAATGCATGTATGTTTCAAAACTTAGGCTACTCTCATTATTCTTTATAAAGACCGATCATACGTCTTCCAGTTTAATGGTTCAGTGTAATTTTGAGCTAGTGGAAATTATTTTTATCAAATGTATACAAATGTAAATTAAATTACGGACTCCCTGAGATCATTTTTGAGTTTAAGCTTTTCATTCATGAGAGCTTTCTGGCAACTTTCCTTGCAAGTCTTGTTTTAGAAAATGCTGCTGAAAATAACAGATGGAAACTTCAGTATTAGTCAGGATTATTAAGATAGATAATTAGATAGAAATAAACTATTTGAATTAGATTAATTTTAGCTAATAGGCCAATATTCCCAACATTTTTTAGTTTTTGATATATCTCCTGTTGTTCTTGCTATTATAAATTCCAGTTTTTGGTTTTGATTCATTTCTTGCTTTATTTGGTTTATTGATGGTATTTGAGATGTTTTCCAATTTCGGACTATGTTTAATTTTGAAATTTGTAGGATGTGAAAGTTTGTGAGCAAGTCTATGACAAAGTATAAAAATTCTATATAATGTTTTATGTATGCTAATGAATGATGTCTTACTTATTCATTTCTAGATTAATGCAGAAAAATCTTCGGAAGATGTTTTTCACCAAATTTGTTCATCGGTTGACTCTCTCTTCTAAGGACAAAAGATTTTAATTTTGCCACAAGACATTTAACAAAACTGTAGATATTGTACATTTTCATTCCAATTCTATATTTGTGAATCAGACCATTGCAAGATGTTCTTTTCAGACTGCTGCGCAATACTCTATTTAGAAAACAACCTTGGCTTCCACCATATTTTGAGCACAGACGTATTATCTTCATATTTTGTGTAATACTGCTAGCTGTACACAGACTTTTTCCTCGCAAAGAGTGTCCTAGCATTTGCCTACCTTACTGTCTAAGCAGTGTGCAAGGCTTTAATTTACCGTTAAAGAGAAAGTAAGCAAAGCCTGATTATTGAAGGAAATGAATATCACTATCCATGAGGGTCTCAGATTTAAGTCCATGCAAAGTCAAATTTTATCATAGAAAAGACTGCTAATGAGGTTAGTAGGAGTAGAAAACGGTGGCACCAAAACCAACAGGCAGCTGTATTGATATTTGCTTTACTGCATGGATAAGTCCAAGCCAAGATAAGATGCACACCAGGATATGCATGATCTGTATTGTCAAACTTTCATTTAAAGTAACAATCTGTAATACTTTTTTTTTTTCAATATTTTATAAAGCACTAAAAACATATACAGCCCATTCCACAGGATATCTGTAGTGCACAAAAATAAAAGCTACTAAGTAGATCATGTACATTTTGATGGAAATTATGCAAACAGATGCGGCTGGGAACCATTAATTATTTTTACAATGAATGTATTGAATTGAATGACTAAATGTCATTTCTTACTTAAGTATCTATTTCATAATCATACTGTTCATTGATTAGAAATAAAACTACTTGTCTCTTCAAAATATTGCTTAACAACTATCTGCAGTGTGATTTCTGTAAAAATAGTAGCATTAGACTGATTTTCTGTATGAAATAAGCAAGGTTTCAGAGCAATTAAATACACACAGAATTCATCTTAACCCTTTACAAGAGGTCAGCCCTTCATTTATACTTAACACTATCCCATCTGTTGAATCCAGCCACTGAAAAATCTTCTTAGGTGTATCAGATACATTACAGTATATGCTCTACAATAGTGGTCTCTAAACAAACCGCCCCTAATGCTGTAATCTGCAGCACACTGGGCACCTCAGCTCCAAAGGCATCCTCGGAACAGCAAAGAGCATGCTGAGGGAGGAGCATACCTGTGTACAGTGCTTGTGTCCGTGTATGCATGAGTGCATACATACATACATACTTACTTAGAGACAGCCGGGCCATGGAGGAGTCAGCCGCTTACCCTGCCTACCCCTTGGCCTGGCACTGCAGGTCGGATACCTATGCCTCGTGGAACCATGGGTTAGGCAACATTGCTCTAGATAATACGTATTCATCAAGTGCCCCAGAAAGCACAATTTTGCTGCAACCAGCAGAGACAGAGCTTTGTCAGCACAGTTTTGCAGTGTGATAAGATATATATATATATATATATATATACACACACACACAAGGCAGAAAAAATATATTGTAATAAAAACTGAATGTCTTTAATGAAAACACTCTATAGTACTGGATTATGGATATATAACAAATGAAATAGGATTAATAAAAAATTTTAGAATTTTGGGTAATAAGCACTTTAAAGAGAAATAAATTCTATGTCATTGTATTGAAAAACAAACTAAATACACACTAAAAAATGTCCTGTTTGGTTAGGCATGACAGATATTACTACATAGTAATTGCAAATATGTTGTCTTTAAACTGCTCCAGATTATTCTTGTTTTTTTATATCATTTGCTGCTTGCAGCCTTCTTTTTAGAATGTTACATCATTCTTACACATAAAACGCCCCATTTACCCAACCAACTGAAAGTAAATGTATTTTAATGTATACTGTATGTATTTTTAAAATAAATAATCACCTCTAAAAATCTTTTAAAAATGTAGAGATTCTTCATTAAATATATAACATATATACAAGCATATGGGGCTTATTTCTTATTGGAGCTCACATCCCTTATATGTGATACAGTGATACTGCTGTGCAGGTTACTATTAAAGTTTTTCCTTCAGACAAGCAACTCTTGCTCACTGTGTGCGCGCAAAAGCACCCTACAGAGGAAGCTTAATGGGACTTTATCTGGCCATAAAGTGAGATTCAGTAAATGCTGGTATTTTTCAAACAGCAATGAAAAAGACACTTCATTTACTACTTTACTATTGCAACACAAATTTTAAGATTACTGGATAATAAATAATAAAAAAAAATCTTAACAGGTTTATTGACTACATATTTCCTTTTAAATTAATTTATGTAATAAATTAGATGAGGCTGACTAAAATAAATAAATAAATAAACCACAGTTGATTTGTGTAAAACACTAAAAATTCCCTGTAGCCCAAGACCTATTTTCACACTTCCTTTGCACAGGATTTTCAATCAGACTAACTTAATCCACAGGTATGCAGAGGCCAGAACAGTGACATTCACATTCCAATGAATTCTAAAACCTCTGAATCCACTACTCACCAGGTCCCAGGACAGGAGAGGCTCCCTTATAACAGTGAATAATAACTGTTTATTGGTTACTGTGGTTAAATAGTCCTCCCGACGGCATAAAGCATTTCTTAACGGAGGTTACCTTTTACAGACATTTAACAATAGAAATGCCCTTACTATTGAATTACTTAGCTCAGTAATTCAGACTTTCTGGTGTTTGCTAATAAGATTACTTTCCAGCCACCCTTAGCCAAGCCCAGCCAACCAGTATAAAGACAGCAGAGGTTTACAGTTAAATGGTTTGCCCATATCACATAGGCAACTTTGAAAGGAAGTTTACATTATCAATGCATGCAGTTGCTGTTATAACAATCTTTTACATTTGAAATAAATGAACATTGTACTGTTGTGACCTCTAGGAATCATCATTTTCCTGTTATTAAGTTAGTTTTAACTGTTCAAACAATGTAACTATACAAATATTAAAATCATTTAGGTAGCTACATTCCCCAGAAATATTTGCCTTGCTAAGCATTGCATAAGAGTTGTTGACTCATATCTTTTACAACTTGTTTGATCATAATAGTTTGTGAACACTGTCAACAAGGATTATACTGCGTTGCTATTTTGTTTTAGCAACAAAACAGAGCTTTATTCATATTGCATTAAAATACTGAAATCCAAAGGTGAATTGATTTATTTTGCATGAATGGCTAACCAGGAATTGAAAACTTGTTTGTTTAAATAATGCTACTTAAGATATTACTTGTATATATATATATATAGATATAAATAAAATATAAATTCTGTGTTTGGTATGAATTGATATTTATTGCATACTGTTGTAATCCCAAATGACTGTAAAGTGTGGAATTTGGAACCTTAGTGAGTAAGATCAGTACCTTGAAATTTATAATGGAAATCAAAGCTTCAAAGAAACAACAAGAATGACTATGGAGCTTTGATGCATCAATAGATGGTACCCACACAATTTATTTCTCACAGTTCTCCTGACAACTGATTATTGTGAACATAGTTTTACACAGATAAGAAAAAAAAAAACAGAAATAAAAACATACAAAATGTATAAACCTTGATCATCCAGAGGACCAAGCAATGGTGTTAGCCCACCAGGCAGCAAGCATAACCAGTATGATTAACCAGAGAAGTCTTCCATCACACTATAGACCCTCTGGCTTTTGAGTATGTAAAGGATGCACAAAAAAACAGCAGTATAAAAGACGGCATGTGAACAGATCTAGCTCTCTGCTTAGATTCTATTTAATCACTTGCTTAAATATTAATAAAAATACAATCTTTCATGGACTTTGTGCAGACTACAAAAGAGGAAAACTACAATACATATATGATTTATATTAGGCAGTTTTCTTGGATAAGCTGCAGTGAGAGTCCCAAAACTTTCAGAGGCAGAAGGCTGTGTATCTGATTTCAGAAATGACGACTAAGAAGCATAAGTGTTAGACTTTACACAGTTACTACAACTGGCACTTTTTTCACCATATTTTGTACACATCACATAATCATCTGAACATTACATTTAAAAAATATATTTGAGTGAAAATCTTGACATTCACACATACCACAAGCTGGTTAAGGAAGCAGCAACAGGCCCTCCACTCTGTAGTGCTTCATCGTAGGTCAATAATCTGTCAAATGTGATTAAAAGCAGCTCATATTCAAGCAAAGACCTGCATTAGTCTACAAGTGGGTAATTGGTTTTAACAGTAAATCCTCTAAGCAAACACTGTGATTGGTTAAAACCTTCTCAAAATGTCAGTTTCTGTGCAAAATAATATTTCACAGCAAAACTGCAAGCTAGTAAACAGGTTTTAATATAAATAGTTCACATTTTTAAGCATGTTTTAAACTGTATCCTTTGGAACGTAGAGTAATCCTAACGGTGTATTCGGCTTTTCACTTCATCATGTGCTCCCTGATACTGACCATTTGATAGAAGTTGGTGAAAGGTAAAGCGCCCAGTAAAATCTTTTTCCAGCGCACATGGAATGTCCAGCTACTGTGCAGGCACAACGCAGGGCTTCAAATCGATTCATTCTTTTGAGGGGGTATCATGCTGTGAGCAATATTTCTAAGAAAGTTGCTTAGCTTCACACATTGAAAACTGAACTGATAATTTTTCCACCCTATGATTTCTGGATAAAATACCAAGCCTGTGTTTTTACCCAAGCCACGTCATCTGTTTGCTGGGAAGTAGTTTGGATCAAGATAATTATAACTGGTATTGTGGGACATGCAGTAGTCTCTGTCTAGGAATGTCTCTGCTTTATAAATAGGCTCCAAATGATGGTCCTCTTTGTGGGTTTCAGTTTCATATAAACTGGAAAAAAGAGGCTCTGTATTATTAATGAAGTACGGTTTGTCTCACACCTAGGTGACTAACATGAACAATACACCTGCAAATTATTAATCATGTCACATTATTTGTCACATACCGTACAAGGACAGTAACTATACATGTTTTGATAAGTAATTTCATAGTTTAATGTAAAGAAGTAAAATCTCCTAATAAAATACATTTGTTCATTTAATATACAGTAATTTGTGATTAGATGAAAAACTTTTCCATTGACTTAAAATATTGACCTTTTACCTACACAGCAACCCAGCTAGTCTTGAGCATCTCAGAACTATCACAGATGCAGAAAACAGAATTTCATTTTGTGTTGCTACAATCCTTCTAAGGATGAAAAGAATAGAAACAAACGTGCAATTCTGCACTGGATGCAACTGAATCTTTATTTTGTTTGTTGTGTGATGCTAAATACTCATCACCCTCAGCACATAATTCTTGTGGTAGCATAGCTAAAATTAAGTCCCAGGAAACAAGGCAAGCACACTAAAAGAAAAGAGATTAAATATACAGTAGCAATACCACTTACCAATCAGAGCATGAATCACAAAAATCCACTGACATCTGGGGTGGGCAATCTTGGCAATGCCATCGAATACCTTGAATGGGCTCTGTACTGCAGTTATCACACTATAAGAAACAGTAAAAAGGTTTTGTTTTTTGTTTTTTTAAAGTATTATAAGTCACTCTTACCAGTATACACTTTGTGTACTGCTGCTAGATCGATCAGGTAAGTATGGTTAACCACTATAGTTCCCCTTTAAAGAGCATGTTTTTGACTGGAAGTATATGTTAAACTGCACAATGTTAGAACTCTAAAAATATATAGGAAAAATATCCTAAATTAACATCCCTTCATCTAAACATCACAGCTAAATTCAAAACCAGAATCAATACAGGTTAGAGCTGAAAATGAAATATACTAATATTTTAGAAAATGGTGCGCCTATTTATACACTTACATATGCCATGCAGAAAACAAATTTTCAACATAATTCATTAGATACACTTTGTTTAAATTTATTTTTATTACTTCAGAAAAACCTTACTTTAAAGCCTACATGTTGCACAAAACTACCAACAGAATGCATCTGCTGAAGTCTGTGCTTCTTTAACTTTTTCAGGTCAAGAAGCTCCTTATACTCTGCTAGGCCATGACAGGAGATGGGGATACCCTCCTCATCCTGAAAAAAAGAACACAAAAACACACTGAAAATAGATCAATTAATAAAAAGTAGAATTTACTGGAAAGGAAGCAAGTATTTAAACCTAGGAGATGTGTATAACAGAAGTAGTCTCTTCGTTGTTGCTTCTTCAGCAAAAATGAGCAGTTTAACAACTTTTTATAGCAGCGCACAAACATATTTTACACCGTTGAAACATTTTTCATTTGACTGGAGAGTGTAATAAGAGTGCCTATTAAAGTTACAATTCAATAGTAAAATGCCACTTTTTTTCCCATAAAAGCAATGATTATATCATAAATGCATTCAGGAGAAAGTTAGAATTTAAAAGATGATTAAAGTAAAAGTTGGACAACAGCAAAATGATATATTATGCTACCAGACAGACAAGGGCAAAATACACAGTTCAGGAGAATGCAAAGTAAAACCATATTCAGAAAGAGTACAGTGAATTTGATATACATAATAGAAAACTATTTGAGATGCCACTATTTGGCAGGTATATTTTTAAAATACTTGTACAATGTGACATATTGCATGACATATTTGATTCCCCAGAATGTTTCAGTGTAAAGGAAAAGGGGATATACATTTGTGTTCAGGGTAAGAGAATTGTTCTTAAGCAGGATATAACATTTTGTTGAAAGATCGATTAGGTCAGCTTTTTCAACCCACAAGTTTTACTCTTAGTCTCTTTTTTATAACAAACATTTAAAATAGCAATAAAGGAGGGATGATTTTCAGCCATCCGGCTTGACTTGGCTTTGGGTCACACGACCCTGACAGTGAGGACAAATCAGAGAGATCTTTGGGGTTTTTTTCAGGGGAGGATAGGGGGTAGATTTTTTATTTAGAAATTCAGCTTTGCAAAAAAGAATACTTCTATCCTCTAGATGCTACATACATGATGTGCATCATATATCAAGCAAAATATGATATTGACCATCTTTGAATCAAACTGAGTGTTTGTTGAGAGTATTTGTTCCAGCTAAGGCTACTGGAGAACTGTTTAAATCGTAAAGTTTTTTTTTTTCTTTTCCAAAGAGGAGGGGCGTCTAACTGTCTTTACTGGCAAAGATGGTAGGAGTCAGGAACAGAACAGATAATAATACTGTCCACTGATGCAATTCTTTTTTTCCTTGTGTTAGTAAAATTATTGTCAAATATTGCTAGAAAAGGTATTCTAGTTGTATACAAGTCTAGGGAAATAGCTAGAGCTTAAAGTGGACCTGTCAAGATCTGATCCATTGCCTGACTTGAATCTAAAGCTGGGTTGAGCGGGGCTAAAAGGATGACTGACATTAAAGTTCCTCCAATCAGATCCCTTAAATCACAATCTAGCAAGGGGTCTTGATTGGAGGAGCTATAGTGTCAATCATCATTTAGCTCTGTCCAATCCGACTTTTGATTCAAGTCTGGCATCAGAGCAGAAAAGAAGCAGGGAGTTTGCTTCTTTTACTACAGTCTTAGCTGAATGTCTTTAGCATGCAGCTAAGAAAACTCCCTTCGTTCTAAAAAGAAAAAAGTCTGTTAAGACTTTAAAGACATTGTGAAAGACTTATTTTTTTGTTGTGACATGGACCTTTGAGTATAAGACTTAAGTTACTTTTGTATCAGTCTGAAAAAACTGTCACGAGACAGAACTGGAGGTTTACTTGTCTGTGTGCATCCAATAATACTTTAACATATTTTTAATCAGTTTTAAATTATATAGAAAAATGCAAAAAAGCAATTTCAGAACATCTTTTAACAACTTGTATTACCGATACTTCTTCTTCACCAGCTGCATCGAGGTCTCTGCTATTGAAACTTAAGTGGTCATCATCTTCATCCATGTAAACAGGGGGCTCATGGGAAGTCATAAATGTTGATGGTCTGAAGAGGTATTTGTTAAGAGCATGCTGCCGCTTGCCTGAAGACTAAATCAAAATAAAAAGAAATTAATCTATATAAGGTCAATAAAATAAAGAAAAATTCTTCAGAAAGAACACAAAAATGATAATATAGATCTATAATGAGAAAATGACAGCATATATATTCAATACTAAAATATATCTTCATGAATCAGTTTTGGTTAATACACAAGACTGTTGAGTATTTCTTTTCACATTTACATTTTTTAGTAAATAAAACAGCCAAGGTGCAACCAGTGAAACAGACTATGTGTAAAAGTAAATATTAGGGCACTCCAAGGACTTTATACACCCAGATCATGTATACACACAACTGGCGCAGAAATAGACTCATAAGGGCTTAACGGATATTTACTCTTGTCTAGACATTTACGATTATTTTGCCATGTAATTGTAAATTTACTTTGTTTTGGTAATCGTATTTTATTATTTTTCATGTAGAGTTCCTTCCCCGCTCTTCTTCTTCCTCCTTACAGCTGCCTCTTTTGATTCTAATTTTTCAAAATTCTCAAGCCTGATGGTTAGTTCCAGGCATAAAATTTAAAACTGATCTGCTGAAGAAGAAGTAGCCAAGAAAGATGGAGATTTAATAATAAACTGGGTGTACACCAAAAAGGGCTGAAAAAGTTAAATAATATATTTTGGCAAAATCATTACAATTTGATTAGCAAATAACTGTTCTTTTAAAGTATAGTATTCCAAAAGTATGCGTCATACATAACTTTTAAGTCCATACAGTTAGGGCCAGAAATATTTGGACAGTGACACAAGTTTTGTTATTTTAGCTGCTTACTAAAACATGTTCAAAAATACAATTATATATATAATATGGGCTGAAAGTGCACACTC
>WMED01024565.1:0-11199 GCA_019650415.1 Pipa parva | reverse complement strand
ATAACTTGTAATGTTCTTACACTGAAGGAAAGCATCCAAACTGGTTTTGAACTCCTTAATAGAATCAACCATGACAACTTCTTCAGGCAGAGAGTTCCATAAATATAATATAATATATTATTTTTTTGTAAGACCTGTAAATGAAATAAATCCATGAGATTTATTCACTTTTCCTTTATCACAGGCTATGCTAGACTAAAATGTTAGCATACTTTTTGAGCGTTGGACATCCTGCAAGCTCTAATTTCACACATGCCAATTTTCAATGGTTCACTTTGCTAGTACAGCATTTTTTAGAGTATGTAAACAACTCCAAGCAATGAAAAGAGATTTTTATTACTGAATCATTGGCAAAGCTGACAGTGACATGAAATAATGACAAGGGAGTATATTAACTAAGGCAGTCATTTACTGAGGGCTAGTAACCTACAACAACTAAACAGAGTTTGACTTTCATTAATGTAGCTTTCCCATGCTAGAGCATTCAAACATCTGATTGTTTTTTTTATTATAGATTACTATCTCAATAAACAATTTCCCAGCTGATAACTTTACATGATGAGTTATTGGTTTCCTTAGAATCCAAAGGAAATTTAGCAGGATTCTGTCCTTGAGGAAAAAGTCACACCTCTGTTATGAGCCACATCAAAGTGTGTCAGGAGAAAATGTTGCCATACCAAAGTTTCCTTAGCAATGACGCCACTCTTACACTAACAGCCTCTTTTGAAAGCCTTTTGCATCTACTACATTAAAGTACCAGAAACACGAGAAAAAACAACTTGCTACTTGGATTGGCATGGCAGGTACTCCCAGTGCCGGCTCTGCCATTAGGCAGAGTAGGAAAATGCTAGGGGCGCCTCCTGCCCAGGGGGGCGCCCCTAGCGCCGGGGAGGGGGCGTGGCCGCCGGTCGAGGGGGCGGGGCAGCGCCTGAAGGGGGGGCGCCGTTGGAGGGGGGCGCCTAGGGCGCCAATAGAGCCAGAGCCGGCTCTGGGTACTCCTGTGAAGTACCTGTAAAAATGTCCCATTTGAAGTTGAATTTCTGATTTTTTTATAATTTTGTGGTTTCACTTTACATTGGCCAAACGAAAGAGGGTAAACTACACTAAAATCCTAGGCCAGGGGTCGGCAAAGTTGTTTGAGGATGAAACCATTCCACTCCCTCCTCCAGCGGCGACAATTATCTTGTGAGCCGCTGGAGGAGGGAGGCGTACCCGCTCCCGACCACATGACCACTGACGGCCAATCAGAAGAGCTGTTGGCGGGGCTTGGCCGGGGCTTGGGCATGGCTTTAGCAGTGCACTCTGAGCCGCAAGTGGCTCATGAGCCGCACTTTGCCGACCACTGCCCTAGGCCAAAGACCAGTGAACAAACGGTGCCCCATACAACTGTTCTAATACTGAAACCCAATGTTGTCTCTTTGTAAAACTGAACAAAATAATTAATCCTCAATATCTAATAATCTATTTTTTTTTTTTGTAGTGGGGAAGCCATATAATATTTTCAGAGTGATAATTTGGAACTCAAAATAAAACCAATGCCTTTCTCTTAAAATATTTAAAATTATTAGAAAAAAAGGATAATTGTTAAAAAAAAAAAAAATTTAAAATGACGTTTTTAATTCCCCCACTCCATTTTGAAACAGGGAAGGGGAAGGTAGATTTAACATTATCTTAAAAATAATATAATTCGACAGTCCCCAATGACCACCCTCTGATTTGTGTAATGTTTTCCAAGCCGACCTGAGAAAACCAAATCCTTTTTCATTACACGTAGCCTGGGGCCCAATTAAAAAGCTACTGTAGATCATACTTTACTACATTTTGGGATTAAAACCCTAAGACATTAACTGGGTAATTTTTTTTCTCTGCTTAAAGCCTTTCAGTACCTTATGTAAGTCACCGCAGGACCTGAATTGTGAAGATTAGCAATTAGGTTGCAAGTAGATTTTCTATTTTATTTATTTTTTATTGTATTCCTAGTTTTTTTACTGTTTTTTTAAAGGTCGAGGGAAACTAATGATAATCAAGGCAATTTAGAAAACATTTATTTCACTTTCTTGTTTTAGGACTATGCTCGTATATGTATTTTTTTAATGCCTAATAACACAATGAGACTGAATTTAAATGGATGCAATGGTACTCAACATCCTTGTGGGGCTAAATAAGGCAGTCCATAGGAAACACAGGGGTTAATCAAGAATTAGAATTAAAGGCTTGTAAGTCTAGAAATGATAATTAAAGGGAATGGTTATATACTGTATATGTAATGATATCTATCTATTCTCTAATGATAATTATATCTATTTATTCTCTAATGATAATGATATCTATCTATGATGATAATAATAATGATAACGATATCTATCTATGATGATAATAATAATGATAATGATATCTATCTATTCTCTAATGATAATAATATCTATCTATGATGATAATGATATCTGTCTACGATGATAATAATAATGATAACGATATCTATCTATGATGATAATAATAATAATAATATCTATCTATGATGATAATAATAATGATAATGATATCTATTTATGATGATAATGATATCTATCTATGCTCACTCCTCCTATGTGCCAGTGCTGATCTTCTTTTATTCAGTTCCAGCGCTGATAAATATCATGGCTGAGCAGGAATACTATTGGAAACCTACTACACCCGGCGTCAGACTTCAGTTGATATGCCCACCTGGGCATCAGTGATGCATCCATGAGAGAGGAGGTCTCAAACCTGTCAGGCTGGCCTGCTTGGGTGCGCCCATTCTGGCCTTTGGACCGGGCCCATCAGGAATTTTCCCAGTGTCTCTGTGGGCCGGTCCAATGCGGAGTACGAAACCAGTATTCCCTAATACCAGTAACCTCTTGTCATGGATACCTGGATACAAATATAAATATATGTATGTAAAAAAAGTGTATTGTATGGCCTTATGGCCACTGGGTCTGAAGCAAACAGATAGGTACACTAGGGAGAGTTTGGAGAAATTCCTCCTCCCTTCTTCCACTATCCCTGATGCTCTGTAAGGTATTCTGGAACTTAAAGGCTTTTGGGCCCTAATAAAATAATACATAATAAAACTGAAAAAAATGAATTCCTTTCTTTTAAATTAGATATAGATTAGCTGAGGCAGGAGAATGCCTTATAGGAGAGGGTAATGAAGGCAGCAATCTGACTTTTTGTCATTCATTGAAAGGCAGCCAATCAGACCACAGTTTATGTGGTGTATATATACAGTATATATATTTAAAAAAGAACAACCCCCTTCATGACAAGTATATTTATGATTGCTTTCAATAATCCATTATCTCAGTTAGAATACCTTCTTGCCTGTGCTTAGTATTGTTTGAAACCTGATGAAGGGAGGAGAATAAACCTCTCAAAAGTTGTTTATTTAAAAAGACTGTTAGTCCAATAAAAAAGGTACCGCCAAATACTGCAATACTCATTTAAATATATATATATATTATTAGGTAATTTCTGCTGTGTAATTGTGCACAAATATAATTTCCGTTTTGCTTCATTAGGTTCACCTAAGGCAATGGTATGAAGTATAAATAATAAGTAAATGTGACATTGAGTCCTGGGTGATAGGGTCACAAATGTCAGTTTGTTCAGCCACTGAGCAGTAAATACTCTGAACGTAACCAGAACTATTAGGAAGGGTTGTGGGCTCCCTCTCCGTACCTTTCAGTTTTCCCATTCAGTACTTGAATTCCAGTAGGTAAAGACAAGGTACTGCTGCTTACATTGCTATTTCTTTATTCCATAACACCCACGTTATATTTCGGGCCTGTCAGTAACAGTTGCTAAAGGGCTGACATGCCCGAAACATGTAGTGGCTTTTATACAATAAAGCACTAGCAATTTCTTGACAAAGGGCCGACAGACCAGAAATATGTAGTGGCTGATCTGGAAACCAGTGATAGAAATGTATGCACCATTAGCTTTTACTTTGTCTTTACACACTCCGAATGTAATTAATATTAATTAAACCTAGACATCCCAGTTGTTTTGAGAATTAAATTATTATTGAAAAAAACTATAGCTCCAGTGGTTTAACCCCTCCATTGGTTGGAGCTAATTTATGAATAAAACCAGTACATTGCAGATGCCACCTCCCACCATGGTTTGTTTAATTGGTGGATTGCAATGAAGTGGAGTTGACATAATTCCCTGTATTTATTACTAGTTAGCATGAGTGTTGGATGGATGTAATGCACAAAACTTTTTTGGGTCTATAGAAAGAGTGACCTCTAGGGGTTAGTGACATGAACTTTATGAAACCAAGGAGCCTATAGGGGACATGGAGGACTCAGTAAATGTTACAAATCCATTGAGGGGTTCCTTTCAGGTATGTGTAAAATTGTATGGAGATGCATGTAATATCCAAGTTCAAAATGGTTAAAGGGTGAGTTGAGTTGGCACAGGCTATCTGACCATAGCATACTATATACTCATTTTGGTGTCCTGAAAACTCCTTCAGCCATTTCGTATGGATACCTAAGAAGTCAGATCTGCCCCTGCTTGTCTGACTCAGGTTATCCCCCCAATTCAAGTAATTGTAAGTACTCTAAGTTGTCATCTGGGGAGGGGGGGGGTTAGAGGCTTTTTGTTGCATGTATTTCATAATTAAATTGTTACCTAATTTATGACAACTAGCTATTCCATTAGCTACAAGTTAAAAAAGGGTGTATTTGTATTTTATCACCCGGGGGCCCATTTTTGGTTTTAAAGGGGTCAGTACAGAGTTCTTTACCACAATTTATTTATTTCAAGACCTGTAAGTATTACAAGGGGGCATCCTCTACGTTTAGAGGAAAGAAAGTTTCTGCACCAACATAGAAGGGGGTTCTTTACTGTAAGAACAGTAAATTGTAACAAAAGTTAACTCTGCCTGAAGGTGTTGTTATTGTGTTGTTATTCTTGGTTCCATTTCATAACTGGTTTGGATGCTTTCCGTGTAAGAACATTACAGTTTTGGGTAATAGATAACTGAAGGTGGGATCTTGATCCAGGGAATTATTTTAATTGCCATATTTGGAGTCGGGAAGGAATTTTTTCCCTAATGTGAGGATAATTGGCTCTTGTCTTGTGTGTTTTTTGCCTTCCTCTGGATCAACATTGCAGGAAAATAGACTGAACTGGATGGACTTGTGTCTTTTTTCAGCCTTATAAACTATGTTACTATGTTATTAGATTAGGCTATTTTATTTGTTTTGCTACTAAAATAATTTTAGTATATATCACAGTGACATAGTATACTGTATATCACTATATTCTAGTTTACAGAGTTTAAGATACATTTTCTTCTAAGTAGATGAAGCAGAAATGCTTTTAATTTCCTTGATCTATGTTTCAGTGTAGAAAAGAAAGGATTCAAGTAGCGATTTACTATAAAACCATTTAGAAGAGCTTAAGTAATATATTTTTAAAAGTCTTAGAGTGTTTTCCATTCACTTATAGAATGGTGAATGCCTAAAAAACTGCATACTCTGCATGTGCCAAGCCAATAACTTAAGGGGAGAAGGCTAATGAAAATGGTAAAGATGTCAGCTTCCATTGACAAATTTGGGGTACAGTTAATACTGTAATGCTGAATTATGTGAAACTTGCATAGTAAGCCAACACCTTTGTTAAATTTTAGTTTTATCAGTTTTGTTGTATAAGGCACAACCCACACACAAAGTCAACTGACTATCACTAAACCACAACTATCTCTGTCATTGCCATAGAGACATTATAATATTCCTGCTGGTGTGCATCACACCGTGTAACTCTCACTAAAATAATTAGAAAACACATGGCAACTAAGTGAACTTGCAAGGAGACCTAATGCCGATCAGGAAATTTTTGCATATACTTCCCTGTGAGCGTTGAATTATACATATGTACCTCTCAAAGAAATTGTTACCTGATCACATAGCATTTCTTTTGTCTTCCTCAAGTCATTTAAGAAATTCAATGAAAGTTATTTCTGGGGCATAGGTTAGAATAATTGTTTTCTTTTAATGTGGGATGGACAGGCTCTTAAAGGATGGCTGCTATATAAAAAATGACAACATTTATCAATTCCTGTAAGAGATCATACAATGCAGCAAATCTGTTATTTGTGTTACAAAAATAGTTGTGGATCAGCAGCTCCCAGGATTATCAAATGAGTATCTCACTTTTTATTTTAGTGGTATTGCTGAGTTGTGTTTACTTTTTTTGGTGGGTTCTTTGAAACTGCGGGTAAAAGGTTTGCAGGCACTAGGCTATGGAATTTGTTGAAGTTGCGTTTGACATCAATATCTCCCCTATATAGCACTTTACACCTTCATACCTGCTTGGATAAAGGATTTGTTTCAGTTGTTTTCATAAATGTTAAGAGGTTATACATACACTGTAGGCATAGCACGGCTACACATATACAGATGGTGCTGATGTGACTTTCTGTGACAGATTGTGCATTACTGTCTTCTCTATCCATCTGAACATGTTTTCTCCAGATCCAAGTGATTGTTAATGACCAACCTTTCTACAACTGCATCCCTAAAAATAGGCTTTAATATCAAGGGTCTCTGGCTGATTTTCCTTCCAATGGTTGTGCTCTAGGCAGCAGTCTATAATAAACTGTGCATTGGAGAGCATGCAAACTTTACAAGCCAATGTGCCACCCACATACTCCCACACTGTGTTCCATTTCTATTATAATTCCAATCCTGACAATAATCAGCATTACTATGATTGATTATCCTGTGTTGTTTTCAAAGTCTTGACTGGTTTGTTATGCCAAAAGGTCGGTTCTTCTTGATCTAGAGTTACCTGCCACTTCTACCTACTGAAGGTGATTTGGGAGCAAAGCTTAGAGAGCTATAAATGTGAAGGCTCTCTTAATTGGGTTATACAGTTTTACATGAGTTAATATTTATTATCTTGTTCACACAAGCCTGCCGTTGACCTTTAGGAATGTCTATTATTCATGTTTTGATTAAGAGTTATTGTTTCAAATTTAGTTCTGAAGAAATCAGCATCAGATTCTATTTGCTATATAAACAGTGACAAACATAATGGATGCCCTCATAATGTGCTGCTAAATACAGGTTCTTAATTATTGTCATAGCACAAGAGTAATAAAGGGATTAGGGAGGCTAAATACACCACCAAACAATTATGTTACCTTCTATTTTTTGTTAAATACTCAGGACCTCTGCTATACATGGATATGTATTATCTGAAATTCCATAGGAAACAAAACAAGTAGGCAGGGATTTCTTTACTTACTATGTTCATTGAAATTGGAGGGGGTTTTTTTAACTGGTGTTAGTGGTCCTTAAATATGATACAAAGGGTTTGGAGTGCATGACCAAAAACTAATAACTGCATGCAGGGAGTTTAGAGATGATCCCAATGTAGAAAGAGGTAGGCTATCAAATGTTTCTAAACTGTATTTCCTTCTTTTGTAGAATAAGCTGTACTTTTCCTCCCTTTTTGAATACCCAAGGCCAATAATTCAGTGAGAAAGCAAGGCGAGGTTAAATAATGTTTTTACAATCCAAACCTATTATCATTTGCTCTCTGAAGCTTGTAAATTGAATAGTATATCATACCCTTTTACTTCTCCAGGGATTACCTAGTGCATCCATAGTCTGTATTTTGAAGAAGTGTACATTTCTTCACATATTTATGAATCTGACAAGTTCCTCATTGACATTTAAAAAAAATAAATAAAAATCGTATTGTGTAGACAGTATCTGAATATTACAGTACATGTCTTGTGTTTATTATTTATGTAAGTAAAAAGAAGTGAGGTGCGTGATAGATATTTTCCATTTTCATCCCCCCCAAGCAAAATATGCACTGTAAAAATAAACTAAAATATGTAAAATAAAGCACTCTCCAATCTCCGTCAAAAACAAATTGGATTCGGGCATCATCTATATGGAGATGCTGCGGGAAATTTACATAACAATTCTTGACCTTAAAAATAAATTCCAAACTCTCAGTCTCCCTTCTGGCAACTTACCATCAATGGAGTAACAATTCTTCATATTTTCACCTTAATATAATCATAGTTTTCTGAGACGGTTGACAAGAATGATATAGACTCCGACACTCTATGATACGTATGTGTGACATTTGATGTTTTATTCTCATTGTCACTGAATTCATACTGTTGATAAGCCCTGTCACCTATTTCTAAATAACAGTTGCAAACTTTACCTTTAGTTTTCATCTGCTATTCTTATGACCTCATTTTATTCCTTCTAAATCAATGCCATCTGGGGAATATACAACATATTGGTCTAATTATACAGAACAATGCTTTGTTTTCATTCCTGAACAGTCTACAAGCATACTGCAAAAAATCCCACATCCCAACCTCAACTCTGTCCTGGGATGGGAATCAGCAATGCAATGGTGCTTTATAAATATTGCACATGGTCCTTCCCAGAGTACTGTATGTACAGCGCTTACTTTTTCATAAGTTAAGGACAGTGGCATTAATTGCCAACCTCTGGGCCCTGGTGGAGGATTAGCACTGGGGCTATTTACCCTCCCCTCAGTGACATCTCCTCCCATGTCCCCCAAACCACAAGACCTGGACATATTGTGATCTGGGGGGCACCAAATAGAGGTGATGCATACTTATGCTTACTCCCCCAGGTTAAGGACAATGTTATATACATTCATCCTTTGTGGAACTCTCAGTGAATAGAGTAGTGGTTTAATAATTCCGCTTTTCAGGTAAGGAAAAGAAAGACATTTGGCTTTAGGAAAAACAAACAAAAAAAACACACTTTACATAATGTTCAGTGTTAGGTTTCCATACAGAAAAGGCTTGCAGGCATATAGCAAAAGCATTATGAAAGAACCTTTTTTGTTTATGCATGTATGTATCTCAGCAAACAAATAAAAAAAAAACCCTGAGGTTGTCACTTGTAGGTGGAGGGAATCTTCAAAGTAATTTACTAAAGAGGATGTTTGGAATATTGAAAAAGTTTAAACCATTTATGTTTTACTCAACATTTTTGTAAATAGTAAGCATTAAAAAAACATACCATTTGTGAAGAAAACTAGCTGTGCAGCTGCCCCTCTCTTCTTTGTCTGCAATTCAATAACTGGTGGCCATCCAGTCATTTGTGAACCAATCAGGAGTACAAGTTGTGATGTGTAGCTGATAAAATGCATTCCCAACTGGCTCAAAGCACAAATGACCTGAAAACCACTGTCAATTCAATTACTACAGAAGACTTAGAAGAGCGTGGAGAAGCGGCTCTGTGGTGAGGTGCATACTAACTGCATAGCTAGTTATAGTTAAAACTATATTTAAATTCCTCAAGTTCTCCAACCCCTGTATAAAAAGGGAAGCCCTGCCCCTCCCAGCCCTAAAAACCCTCCCCTAAAACATCCCATTGATTACACAATGGGTCTCCTCCCAGCCCCAAAGCAAACCCCTAAAGCACCCCATTGGTTACACAAGGTGCAGCGCTGCCCCAGTTATGCAAATCCTGTCATAAAGCCTCACCCCCCCCAGGGGCTCCAGGACACACACCTGATGTAGGTCCCCAGGTATGCCTTGCACTGAACCACATTGTTCTGCTGCTGCTAACCTCCCTACCAGTTAGAGAATTATTTTAGAAGCAGCAAACTTTTTCTCCATCTATTTCTAGAGATCAGAGATCAGCAAATTGCAGCTTATGGAGAGAAAATTGATGCCTCCATGACCATACACTGAAGTTAGTTGTAAAGATGTATAAAGGTTGTAAAGATGTATAAAGGTTGTAAAGATGTATAAAGGTAGGCAGAAGAAAATATCAGTGGCTCAGTAAGAAGAAGGTCAGATAAAGTCCTTATCCTAGGGAGGCAAAATGCAGAGAAGCTAAAAGGAATCTAATTCTAGGATCCAGCATGCAAATTGGGGTTTTGGCCCACTGGCCTTCTTCTATTCTGGGAACAGGAGGTAGACGTACCTTGGTGGGAATAGAATCTGTTTCTTGTCAAATAACTTTAAATAGCAGATACAAGATAATGCTAATAAAATAATAATTCTAGAAAATTAAATGTTTGGTCATGTAAACACAATGAGACAAAAGTTGTTTTGGGAAGGGGGTTCATTTCCCCTTTAACAAAAGGAATTTCTTTATAGGAATTTTCTTTACAAAGCTAAGGTGATTTTTTCCTGACTTTCCTCCTTTATTTAATTGAGAAGAATGTTCCAGTTTCTATTAGAAAGTAGCCACTCTACACACTACACAATTTGGGGATCTGAATTTGGAAACCATCCCTATCTGTTATAAAGATAATATGACCAAAGGCCACAAACGAAAGAAAAGAAACAGAGCAGAGGGTATGTGGCTTCATAGGAAAAACTGGTTCACTAGATGTGGAGTACATTTGTACAAAAATGTCACTTAACTCAAATTGGCCAATTAAATTAGTGAAAACATGTAATGTACGGTACAAGCAGCTTTCATATTTATAATGAAAGAATCTGACTTTAAGTTCATGTATTTATCTTCCAAAACTGGTACCAAATCACAACTGTGATTCAGCAACTTCCACAGCGCCCCCTGCTGTTTTTATTTGCTCTCTTTTTTTTTTTACAGGAACCTTATATGTTAGTTAAAGTGTACATCTGTTATGAATAGAGATGAATCGGGAGAAAAAAAAAAAACCATGACATTGGAAAACAGAAAAGGAACCAAAGGGTCAAAATTCCGAAACAATACAATGGAATCGAGGAGAATAAAAACAAATATCACATGATAGGGCCCTTCAGAGATGACAGATGGATGTAGCATATTCCCTGATAAGTTACTGTTCACCACATTAGTTCCATGGCTCATTATTCTCTTCCCAGACAAGACATTAATGCCATGTAAATGAATTCTAGCAGCCAGAAGGGAGAAGCTTACTACCATCATATGAACAGAATGAAAAATAGGTGAGTGTGATTATAGTGACACAGCCAGGGAAGAGGACATTATTAATTCATCTCAGGGTAAAATAGTAAAAAGTCATGATTTTAGCTGGGTATTTTTTAGCTTAAGTAGGATATAGGTTGGGTTTCTAGCTAAACAAACACACGATGAAATATTTATAAAAGTTGAAACATTTTATGTGTTAGTAAAGTTGAGGAAATTTCCAGAATATATTGATATTGCTGTTTTATCTGATTTATAAAGCTTTTTTTTCTTTTTTTTT
>WMED01024564.1:0-11199 GCA_019650415.1 Pipa parva | reverse complement strand
CGCTGATGTCCTGCATGCTGACATCAGTGAACGCTTTAAAGGGATTCCAGTCTCGGTGAGGTGACTTGAGTGATCTCACCGAAAGTGGAATCCCTTTAAAGTGTTAGCTGATGTCCTCGTGCAAGACACCAGCAAGCGCATAACAGCATGTGCAAAGTGATGCAAAGGATCCGGAGCGCACTTCGAACATTGCTGAATTACCCCCTGTGTCTACAATGACATGCACTACTGCGCCCTATAACAATAACTACTCCTATGGCTACCTCTAAGCTAAGGCCAATGTTCTTCCACAGGAATCCCTCCTGTAACATACCCCAAGAATGGTTTGACTCTCACAGGACCACAGCTATAAGGATATCTCTGCAGGACAACTTCTGTCCTAGCGCCCAACTAGAGATCTCCTTACCCCCAGGTACCCTTTAAAACACAGCAATATGTCTCACTGGGTGGAACCTCCCTTCCAGTAAGCTGGGAAAGAGTGAACACTTTTACTAAGAAACAAACTCTCTGTAAAGCCCCTTAATTAGTAAGTTACGCTCACATGAGACACAGGTGAGATTTCTGGATTAACTCTTCCAGAACTGGCTGCTTGCTTTCTCTATACTCTGCACTGTTCCAGTATGCTGCACACAATGTCATCCAGAAAAACAAATAATATTATATATATAAAGATCATAGCGTTGACATGACAGATGATTTAAATATAATACAAAGTTGTGAAGCCTGCTCTAATCCTGGCAAAAATGCTGTGAAAAAAACGGCTATAGCAAGTAAATGGGTGCTCAGGAGAAAGGGAGCCCTGTTCCCAAAGTATTTGTGAGAAAAGCGGAGGTCTCCGGCACTCCAAAATTGTAAAATTAATCTTTTATTGGGGTCATTTAAAATCCATAAAATAAAAAAAAAACGTGGAGTAGGTATCACCTACGCATTTCGCGCCGCAGCGCTTAATCATGGTGTCACCAATCAAAAGATTGATTTTTTTGATTTTATGGATTTTAAATGACCCCAATAAAAGATTGATTTTTTTGATTTTATGGATTTTAAATGACCCCAATAAAAGATTGATTTTACAATTTTGGAGTGCTGGAGACCTTCGCTTTTCTCACAGATGTTTTAAATAACCTGAGATATCTATATATAAATCTCTGCCTGTCTACGCCAATAATAGCCATACTTTATCATGTACCTAAAATCCATATATCTCACCCACCAGGGAGGCTCCCTTACTGCTAACCTGTCGGAATATGTGAACTACTTTCTTCAACCTGTTGTAGTTAAACAGAAATCATATCTGAGGGATTCCACACATTTATTACAGCTATTAGAACAGATCTCATGGCAGACAGAATACTGTAGGTTTACTTGTGATGTTTCATCCCTTTACACCTGTATACCTCATGAACAAGGCATTAATTACACAAAACATTTTTTAAAATATTCGGGACTTTTTTTGACAAACCAAATTTGTTTTATAATCAAATGTATCAAATTAATTTTAACAAAAAAAAAAAAAACTTTTATTTTGATGATCATTTCTATATCCAAACTAAGAGCATGGAGATGGGGAATAAATGTGCCCCGTCGTTCGCTAATCTATACATGGCTATGATATATATATAGATAAAATAAACAACTTTCTGGAATAAATTAATGTTAACAATTATAACTTTTACCTCACACATAGATAAGACCCAAATAGATTTTTGTGATTTGACACTATTTCATGATGACAATAGGATTGATTGAAAATTTTTCAGAAAATTATTATACTAATAATTTGTTGGATTATTGGACCCCGATTTCGCTTTTCCGAGTTTATTCCTGTGTGAGATATCTTGAAAGTTTCTTGTGGTAAATATTACAAGATTTTTTTTGATTGATATTTACCAGCCGCTCACCCCTCCCCCTGAACAACACCACCAGCAGCCGTCCCCCCGGACCACCACCAGCAGCCGAACCCCCCCGGCACTCTTGGATGATGCTCTTGTGCCCTCAAAGAGATTGCGCCCTGGGTGGTTGCCCACACCGCCCATAGCTAAAACTGTGTGACATCAGCGGCTCTGGTTCGGCTAGCAACCCAGAAGTGCTGAGAAAGCTATAATGTCAATCATCATTTAGCCCCGCTCACCCAACACTCGTTAAAGAAAAGTCAGGCTGACAGGGAAGATGATAGAGAGAAACGCTATATAAATATACATTTTTTTAAAAAAACATCTATATTTACAAAAACGTTGATTTTGTGCTATGGTCCTAATGCAGCATTTCTGCTAATATCAGCTTTTACCACTAGGTGTCAGCAGTGCATTATGTATATGTCCAGTGTGCTTCAAACATTACCATCTTGAGTACTTGTACACTTGCCAAAGCTAAAATACTGTAGATCACAGATTTGCTTTTCAATATTTTGAAATACCAGCTTTTCAGTGCCCCGTGTAAACTAGGCATAGCGAGAAAAGTGTTTTACTGAGCTATGTATACCATTTAAAAAAAGCTCATATACCCAAACTGAGCAAGCTCTGCTGCCTTGTGCAGTTTTGTTGCAGAATGGCCCCTGGCTACCACTGTCATAGTTCATATAATCTGAGAAGCTGCACTGTGAATGATGCCCGCAGGTCATGCCAACTTGTCTTCCCACATATGCTCTGCCCTTATGACAGGCGCTTTGGTTTTCAGCAGAGGAACAATGGTAATATCTGCCAAACCTTAAACCTGTTCCCGCATTGTCCTCCCCCCAGCATTCCTACAGCCATTTCACTGTCCTGACACTGACAACCAACTCACATATTCATGGGCAAATAAAGGCAGATTTAGTTTTGCGCTTATTTCAATTTTTAGCTCCAAAAAAACATTTTTTATTTTGTATTCATTTACTAGCTAAAATGACCCATTTATTTAACAAACACATACATTTATAGATTCACACATACATACAGACAGATATATAAGTACAAAATATATATACACACATGTATACATAACATACACATGACTCAACATAAAGAAAGGGTCAACCTAGGTCTCCAATATTACCCAGTGTGGGCCTTCTCACATGTCTACCCACCTGTATGTAGAGAGGGGATTGTTTTCCAAGCCAGATATACATACATTATATTTATTAGATAAGTAACCTACATACATGATGCATTTGTTTGTATTTATTTGTAAGAAATTAGGGGCGTAACTAGAGAAGGAGTGGCACTAGCAGCCCTGCCAGGTGGCCAGGGGCCTGAGAGGGCCTCATTGGTTACAATCCATTGTATTTTACACCGTTTCGGTTTAGCCTACTGAATACACCTTTTCTATTATTCAGGGATGTGAGGGGTGAGATCAGAGGGATAAAATCTAAATCAGAAGTATTTTCAATATTCACGCGTTGAACCTCACATTTGTGATTTTATTTTGCATAAAATTAGGAGCCACACAGGTAAAGCACTTCAGTTCACTGCATTATTTGTACAAAGAGGTGTGGCCAGTTATTAGGGTGTGGCCTAAGGCACCAACCATTCTTAGCTGATAATGTCCAGAAATGTGAACCCTGTTCAATAAATTTACAAACAAAATTTCCACTTTTATATGGCTCTCTCTGTCTGTCTGTCTCTCTCTTTATATATATATATGCATGCACCACTTGCCCTTTAATAGTCGGGTAAGCTCTTTGATTCCAGAATGGGCACAGCGCTGCCACTACGAGCAGTTGACATCCTCCTATGTCTGAGCATGTGTAAGCCACGCTAAGCCTATCAGTGTGTAGTTTCAGATTGAACAGGAGGATTCTGGTAGCCTAATGATAAGCCAATTAGCATACCTACCTAGGGAGTAGGGGTGTAACGATTCATTTTAACAACGATTCGATTCGTATCATGATTCATGGCTGCCGATACGATTCAAGGACGATCTTGGTTCATTTAAAACGATCCAATCCGAAGCGATTCAGTGACTTAAAATCGATTCAGTAACTTTTTAGTAAAAATTCAACCAGTGTGATTGTGAAATAAATACCTTAATACTGGACAATACAAATGAAGTTTCACAGATTCCTGTTGTTTCTTGTAAGGGAATCAAGCATAAATTGATGATAATAGATACAGAAAATAATCAAACAACAATTAATAGCAAAAGTATTCACATTTTATTTGCATAAATTGCAACCAACAATTTCAGGTTGAGTTTACCTGCTTCCTTTAATTCTATTTTTCAACAAATAGTTGTAGTATCGATATAATCATATAGTAATGATTAAAGTAATTCATTACTTTTTAAAACGATTTTAGATCGATAAATGTCATCCGGAAGGCCACCTTGCAGAGCACAGATCGATGTAGTTGGATCGTTGGAAAATAAATCGATACATCAATTAAATAGATGAATCGTTACACCCCTACTAGGGAGTAATTTAGCTTGTCACAGGCTGGTTGGCAGGTTCATGTAAAGATGACATTATTTTGCTACAACATGGCTATTTGTAAGAAATTTGCTACAATATGCCACTGCTACTATTTGCCTTTCTATGCTCAGAAAGTACTATGCGGCAATTTGCAGTTTAACGAATATGCACGATTCACTTCGCTACAATATTGGCAATCTTTGATAAATATGGCCCAATAGTCCTTGACGGTCTATGTGACTTGAAGTTCAGACAATGGTTCAGGCTGCTGATTAGAACAAACAGTGATTTCATGTAATTGGGTGAATGTTATAATTCAGGAAGCACCAACAGAGAGGCATGGGAAATTGTGCAGCTGAAGTGCTTAGGGTCACAGTTAATGAGAAGTGACTATTTTATGGAAGAGATCAGAACCAACTCAAAGGGGAACTGCATCAAAATTATTTGGCCCAGATTATTCAGTTCTTCTGCTAGTTTAACTGCTTTTTTTCTGTATTTTACCAAACACTTGCACTGCTTCCAGGTTTTCAGTGCATTTTTGTCCAAGGCAATATTTACCTACACCAAACTACATCTGTTCAGTTGCCGCTGCTACTGACTGAGCATAAAGGGGGTGATTGGCTAAAGTGAGAATTTGACAAATTCCCATAGCAAATCCGCAACAATTTTAAAGTCGTAACCACAATATCACCATAATAAAGTTGCGACTGCGACAGCAGCAGTCTATTGCGACCGTCTTTAGCCAGCGAATTCACGCCTTTACGCAACAATTCGGACTTTAACCAATAACCCTCAAACTCTTGAACTTTCAAAGGAAAACTTTTAAAACACAGCGTAAATCATAAAAACAACATCTCAGCATTTCTACTCTTTTATCTTTTGATTTTATGTAAAAAAAATAAAAAGGTCAAAATATTTAATAACAAAACTGAGACAGCAAAAAAAAGGGGGACAATAATCATATACTGCAGTGTTTCCCAAACTATAAATTTCGTGGCCCGGTTATTTTTGCACTTATCCTTCGTGACCCGGCACGAAGGATAAGCACAAAAATAGCCGGGTCACGAGAGCGCCGCTCATGAATATTCATGAGCCGGCTTCTTCATGATGCTACACGCATTGTACGCCCTAGTTTTAAGGCGTACAATGCGTGTAGTATCTTGAAGTAGCCGGCTCATGAATATTCATGAGCAGTGCCGTGCGCGAAGTCCCTTACCATCGCGCATGGCACCGCTCATGAATATTCATGAGCGGCGCTCTCGTGACCCGGCACTTAACTTTCCGTGGCCCGGTACCGGGTCGCGACCCGGTATTTGGGAAACGCTGATATACTGTAAACTTGCCTCTAAATTTTTTATTCAAGGAGAATTGGCCTTCCTTATATTCCCATTTGAAATATTACAATTTCTCGTGATAGCTTTGGTGATTTTGTTTGGGATGTATTCGGCCACCTTGTACCTTTGTTCTTTCATACCATTGTTATTCTGTGGGAGATGCTTGATTAAGGCCTAACAGTATAGTGTGTACCATATGCTCCATTTCCCAGGCAGTAGCCTGAGGATTTGCATATCTCTGACTGGTGATTGGTAAACAGCTATGGCTTAACTTCTATCCCAGGCCTGTCACAATTCTATAACTCAGTGAGGTTGTTAGGCTTCTAACCTTAGAACCCAGCTCCAGGGTCTCACCATTTAACTGATTCTCCTTTTAGCAGTTTCTAGAGACTTAACAGCACAATTGTTTATCTACAGTTGGTGCAAATGTACAAGGACCCGAGGGAGCCCCACTGAGCAAAGACAATTTTATTTTACATCAGAGAAAAATCTAAAATGACCTGGGCAGTAAACAGTACCACATGGAAGGGTTTTAAGAAGCCACTCAATAGAAAAAGTGAATAAAAATCACAGTTAAACAAAAATAGTAAGAACCACTGCCATTTTGGTTGTAAGACAACTGCCCCGAGTCTCACAGGAACCGAACAACACTCCTGCAAAATAAGTTTGCTAGTAAGTACAGCCCACAGCCTCAACATGGAGCGCAGTGGAAATGGGTTTCAGCTACTTGCCCTAGGTTTGTCCCACCACTCATGGTAGGGGTTTCTGGAGAAGAGCAGTTACTCTAAGAAGAATTGCCATGGAGACTAGTGACATTCCATAGACTGTTAAATATGTTTATGAAAGATACAAATCAGTTCCAAAGATTTCCACTCCCATCTTTCTGACACAATCTATCACAGCTTAGTTTTACTATCCTAAAGGCGCCAGCAGAGTGGACAATTGAGCCAATATGTGCCATATCTCCTGGGCTATGGTTGGGAGCTGTGAATGTCACACAGTACGGACAAACACTTCGAATGCCAGGACTGTGACGGTATTCATGTTAAGAGCTGGTATCAATAGATACACCTGTGGAAGCTAGACTGTCTGTATGATTGGGCGTGGAGTTTACTACACTTTTCTATAGAGTGATGCATCTATAAGTAAGATGTGGGAGTACAGAGATAGGTCTAGCTTTGGAATTTTATACGTGTACAGGTTCCATGGGGTATCATTTAAATGAAAGTTTGTCATGTAGCAAACTGCATATATAGCAATAACACTAAGATCAGCCAGTGTTATTTCTGACTGTAAACTGCTGTGATCTTTCTAATATGCCACAATGTCCCACCTAGCAAACAGAATTGTATGTATGAGTATATACCGGAATGTCTGTGCCTAGGTTATATGTTTGCACTGTGTGGCCTCATGGCTTGTGTCAAGAGGTAATAGTTTAAAGCTATATAATACCATTTACCCAACAGTCACAAAGAAAGCTACGTATCTGCTGTAGTCTGAAAGAAACTGGGAGAAAGTAATCTGGGAGACATCTTTTCAAAGCTCAGTTACTAACATAATGAACATTTTTTCCTGTTTCCCTTTCCTTGTCTGTTTCACATTCGTTATATCGAGTATAAACTGTGCCCACTGTAAAATAAGATATAATGCACTGGTGGTCTGTCACACATTAGATGTTTTATTGGACGTGCAGTATAGGTGCACCTGAAGAAGTGGGGGTGAGATCCACCTAAATGTACAGCATAAGCAGTGACGTACAGTGAGCGATTGGCTCACAGCACATGCTTCTCTGTATCCTGTTTTGTGTGCATTTGCAGGAGTACAGTAAGAAATATAACTGTGAAAATGTATCGAGTTCTGTGCCCATTTAACTGTGCCAATTCAATAACGCCCATTTAACCTTAAGGGGGTTATTGAGTAAAGTGAGAATTCAACTGTCGAAGTGAATTTTCATCACTTCGGGTGGTTACGCCCTGATTCTCTACTCCTTATTCACTAAACAGTGGATTCCCATAGCACATTCACGACAATAGTAAAATTGCGACCGTGACAACATTCCCATAGTAAAGTTGCGACCGCGACAACATTCCCATAGTAAAGTTGCGACCGTGACAATATTCCCATAATGCAGCCGTCTGTTGGGTAGTGCGCACCCGTCGTTAGCTGACGAATATACACCTTTACACAACAATTCAGACTTTAGTAAATATCCCCCCTAAATCTTTGACTTATCCTTGGGTTTTGTAGAGTGCTATTGTATGTGTGTATGTATAATTTTATTTATAAAGCACCACAAATTTACGCAGCGCTGTACAATTCAGCAATACAAATATAATACAGACATGGGAAAAGTGCATTATACTATACAAGTACAATATCACAAGGATACTTCACGTTAAGTGCTTGGTTGTTGTTGACACAAGAGGTTAGAGGTCCCTGTCCAATAGAGCTTACAATCTAAATCTTTCCTATTAATTTAACTATTAATTTCCTATGTAACTTAGGGCCCAGGGAGCAGAGGTACTCCAGGAGGGAGCGCCTTCTAACTATTATAACTGCTATTTTAGGGAGTGTCCCAGTGTGATTGCAAGTACAGTTTAATAGTTGTAAGTAATGTGGAACCCATTATCTGCATACAGTTAAGAACAATATCTCCCCACATACATTAGCATTGTTTAGCTTTCTGTACATGCTTTAATACAATCAGATGTCTGTCTCTACACCTACACTTCTCTATAGACCTGATTGGTCCAAGTAGATGTTACAGGGTTAGCCCTTTGAGCCATTTGGAGACAATCATTGTATAGGAAACTGACCCCAACATGTGGACATGCCAGGAAAAAAATGAATAAAACTGCAACAGATGGCTGGATCTCTAATAAATGTCAGCATATTGTCCATACTCTGCACATAAAGCATCCTAAAGCTATCCCAGTGCATTACAGCTATCTGTATTTCTGCATACATGTCTTGTGGTGCTGCTATCTTATACTATTCCACTATAGACCTTATATACAGTGGTGTGAAAAAGTGTTTGCCCCCTACCTTATTTCCTGTTTTTTTGCATGTTTGTCACACTTAAGTGTTTCGGAACATCAAACCAATTTAAACAATAGTCAAGGACAACACAAGTAAACACAAAATGCAATTTGTAAATGAAGGTGTTTATTATTAAAGGAGAAAAAAAATCCAAACCATCATGGCCCTGTGTGAAAAAGTAATTGCCCCCCTTGAAATGAGGAAGGGGGCAAACACTTTTTCACTGTAAAGGTGCCAGGCATCTTTAACTGCTGGATGATTTTGAAGCTGACTTGTTGCTTCTAAGCTAAATAAGGACTACCATTACAAGCTAGGGAATGCTCCTGTATATTTCTGAATTTCATTAAAGCACGGAAATATCCGACTTGCCAAACAGAGAAGCTTAGGGAATATATGCAGAAGATATGATAATAGTATCAGGAAAGGCTTCCTGCCCTAAAGAGTCTACAGCTTAAAGTAGTTAAGGATCATGTATGTGCAGATATTTCCACCAGTGTAAAATTCAAAAGATCTAACTCCAAACTGGTCCCTGTCTGTCCTCACAGCTGTCAGCCTGCCCCCTACCTGTCAGTTCAGCTGTCATTGTACCCTCTACCTGTCACAGCAGCTGTCAGCCTGCTCTTCTACCTGTCATTACAGCTGTCACTCTACCCTTCTAGGTGTCATCATGGTTGTCAATCTACCCTTCCACATGTCATTCAGACTGCCACTCTATCCCAATGCCTGTCTCTCATCTTTGCCCTTGATGAATGTCACTAAGATTCTGATTATTCTAGTGAGACATAAGACAATTTATGCTCTGTTGCACTCCATTCTCTTGCTCTTTGCTTTGCATCATTGCCTTTCCTCTACCCAGAGGGTCACCCTCTGCCCTCCTCCTCTTTAATGACCCTTTGGCTGCCCAACATGATGAGGTAGCTTAGCAGATGTTGCCTGCCACTGGCATTATCTGGCTTGGGCAAGGCCACATCACATCATATCACTCCAGTGCAGCACAAAGCATATTCTGTCTGTCCTCAACACCAGCTGAAGGATTTATATGGCCCAGGGCCCAGCAACAGGAGGGGGACAGTGCAAACTCCTTCACAAGCCTTACATATTGTTTGGAACCTCCATATTCTGATTGTGTTACATACTCTTATTTTGCATTTGTTCAGCAGTAAGTCCAGGATATTTCCAAATCTTAATTTTTTTATTTATTTTTTTGCAGAAAACAGATTTGCCTGAATCCTAAAGGCTTTGGTTGAACCAATTCTGATCCCTGATACTCATATCAGTTATAAACCATTCTTGTTCATTAAAATGCTTTGTTTGTGAGATTTTAACATGGAAAATACGTGTCGGATTTCAGTCCTTGGTACCAGTTCATGCCTAAAAAGATGGAAGCAATGCAACCTTAGTTTTTTCATAGCATTAGTGAGCATTGGGTGTGCTTCCAATATATTTCTGTGGGTTAGCCTGTCTGTATTCTGTGCGTTTGTTGGTGTTAATGTGGTAACTGGATGAACTTCATTTGTGTCTATTTAATGAGTATCTGCAATGACCAGGTTCAGTAGAGACATATGATGTTTAGGTGTATGTGGACTTTGTGAGGTCATTTTACATTGTTTTGAGCATAGAGTCCATAAGGATACTAAAGGTAGAGTTGTGTTATCAGGCCCAGAAGGTACACCATGCACTTTATTATTGCTTTAATTATGTGCAAATTCTGCATTATTTTTTTCTGGATTGTGTATTCACATTGGAAGTATTACCACAATGAGGCTGGCACTTTACCCACAATGCATATACGGGGTATGAAAGTGTTTATGACAGTTGTGCATTATCATTGTCCAGAGCAGGAAGAGGGGGGGAGGATGGCATGGGGTACTGAAAGAGAAGGATGATTGGGCTGGTAAGGACCCCCTCCCCTATGCAAAAGTGGCAGACGTATGCTGTGTGCTGTCAGGGGAAGGGATCCTGTGAGGATAGGATGAGCTGCACATATAACAGCAATAAAACCAGCCGAGCCTGGAATTTTTATCTGGCAATAAAAGATAATGTCAGCTATAAAGCAACTTGGAAGCCCAGCACCCCCCGGGCACACATTCCACCGTCTGCTGAGCGCTGCAAACGCAGCACGGGCACAGCACTGGGTGCACAGAGAAAATGTAATATAACATGAAGAGCACAACATAAGACACAGAGAACACAATAGTTTAAGCACAGTTTTAGGAGCTCACAGAAGAGACTGGATATGTTACTGAACTCACAGGGTCACTGCGCAGTCCAGGTCACACTTTGTAAGGATCAGAGGATATTTCTGTAAAACAAGAGTGCAGGGAAATAATATACAGCAATGGCAGAATGAGCTGAACACATCACAAATAGACATCGGCTTGTCACCGCTTCACCACAAACTATACAATGTCTGGCACCGCTTCACCACAAACTATACAATGT
>WMED01024562.1:0-11199 GCA_019650415.1 Pipa parva | reverse complement strand
ACTTGCATGTGAGCAGATGGACTAACTGACACACACAACACAGTCATTTGAAGGAGGCCTCAGGTTATTCTTACCTTAGTTTAGGCAATTCATATGTACATTTTTTAATTCAACATTTTCATTCTACTTATTTATTAATCAACTGTTTGTCTTCCCACACAGTAACCTAACTAGAACTATGACACATATTAGGTCGTTTGTCATTTTATCTTCTAAATACCGGTGCACTTAATTAGCAGGATATTCTTAATTTTGTATATGAGGAGTATTTTACAATTCAGATGTAACTCGTTTAAAAGGATATTATATCCCTAACCCACTATTTTTTTTTAACTAAATATATTCAGTTTTCATACACTGAGGCTAAGGGCACACTATTGGAATGGATTTTCTTTGTGCAGTAAAGCATACAGCCCTGCTCCCTATAGACTTACTTTAAAACCACATTGCCACTTCCTGAAAATACAGGTGCCTCACGGGAAAAAAGTTGCCCGTATTTTTTATTTTGCATTATGTACTAGTGTGGCATAAAGAAAATGTATGAGGATCAGTGCTGAACGTTTTTACTGACATGAAAAAACACAGTACGGCCTAAGTCTGATTATGTAAAAAAAAATACCACTGTATTATTTGTTATATAGAAATATATTTTAGCTACTATGTTATAGATATATATAGATATATATATATATATATATATTTTTTTTTTTTATATCAGCCATAAAGCCAGGCAGGACTGCAGCCTATATAAAGAAGCAACAGATAAATGTGAGCACAAAAAGTATTATAACATTCAGAATTCAAATAAAGCTCTATTTCAAACCTATTCTAATTTACTTAGAGGTATATAGTGTTCTATGGCAAAAACAAACTTTTTATCTGGTGATAATATCCCTTTATTGTCATATATGCATCTCATTATTAGCTAAAGTGTTGCATAAGTGGTTTGTTTCTTAGATCTGTGCAATGAAATGCCTCTGACATTTCTGTATACAGTGCTATTCAATGATGGCTCTTGTGGACATTTTTCTCCATTTAAAAAAATATGCAGGCGGCAAGAAGGAGAGTGTCACTGACTTAAGTGTCATAACTGTTCTGGAAAGCAAATATTGCAGTATCCTGCAGATTGGCCTAATGCAGGGATCAGCAAACTTCACTCGAGGCGGGAGCCACTTCGCTCCCTCCTCCAGCTGCAACAAATATTTTGTGAGTCGCTGGAGGAGGGAGGAGCGCACTCTCCCAACCACATGACCTGCCGACGGCTAATTAGAAGAGCTGCCGACGGTCATGGGCGGGGCTTCACAGGTGCTCTCTGATCCACAGCAAGGCAGCTAAAGAGCCACACTTTGCCGACCACTGGTCTAATGCATAACCTAGATTATCCAGTACTGAGTGGAAGGGGAGAGTGTCAGTTTCTGTTACAAGTCTTGCTTAACCAGGCATAAAACAAGTGTCAAAATGGTACATAAGCCCTCTCCCCCCTCATATATGCAATAAAAGTATTGCCAACTCAGGGAGATATAAGGGGTCCTCCATTCATATAAAAGAGTGAAACTAAGAGACTAAGTAAAAGGAGATGGGCAAAAGCTTTCCTTTAAATATGTGAGCTGTAATGTATCATGATGTCTGAGCACAGCCAGCAATCAGCTAACAAAAACTTGTGGTTGGGGAAAATGTATTCCAAATACCGGTATTTATTCTGTCTCTTTTAGAAAGCAAATTTAGTTAAAACATTGTCATTCCTGTCAGACTGTTTACTGGCAGTTTAACATCTTCAATTCCATCTGTAGTAAAATATGCACATTGCTCCCCCTTCAGGTTTCTTTGGATTATTCACACTCCCCTAATAAACTGTCATTCATATCCTTTACTTGTTCCAGCTCTTCCTTATTATTTACACAGACTAGGTTCATTTAGCAGCCTTGGTTTTGTCTCCCATTTGCTCCAATTTCTACTTTCTGGTCTTGATACAACTTAGCTCACAATTTTTCATTTGTTAAACAAACCTATCCAGTTAAGTTTTGGCAGCAGACTTCTGTTTATATCCACCACAGCATTTACTAAAGATAAATGTATTTTTCTCTTCTTAAAAAGACAGTAACACCAAAAATGAAAATGCCTCAATTGCATTTCTAGTTAATATATATTCAATCTGTGCTTTAGAAAATTTTAAATTGGGACCCTAAAATATGATATTTAGCTATTTAGTCTTAATTTGGAGGTTTTGTGCACAGTTCCTGAATATGTTTTATCTAAAGCACTAAAGAAAACAGTGGAGGAAGGGTAAAGTCTGTTATCAGTAAAGATAAAAGCAGAAAGTAATAATATTCACAAATTCAACGTCAAAGATAAGTGCTGTCTTAAATAACTGCCATGCTAATCCACCAAATGGGAAATTGTATTTTATTGGTGTTACTGGTCCTTTAAAGTTAAATAAAACCCTTTCAGCTAACTGTCATTGCAATCATTTCAGCTTCATCCCAGTAATCTGTTTTGCTATTTGTCTGTATTTTTTTTCCTATTTTTTTTTTTTTATAACAGAATATACTGTTTCCAATAATGTAACTCTAATAAACACTAATTGGTGTTTATATATTGAATATTCATCTCTTCTGTCAACTTGTGATTTACCTGTATTAAATGTTGTCAGACCACCAATTGGTGCAGGGATGCCTTGCCCTGGCATCAATAAAGGTGTTATCCTCTGGAGCTGGGGTGTCACTGAGGTGGTACCCTGGAAGCTGAGCATCTGTGATGTTGATTTGTTTTCAGAAACAGGAGTAGCCACTGTGTTAGGATGGTTGTCTCTATATCGACTTTCTTCCTTTAGCTGTTGCTGGATAGCCACACGAAGTCTTGCGATGTGCTGACGAGAGAAGATATGAGCACGGCATGGAGTGGTAGGTCCATATTTCACATTGCAGTGAGTGCAGTCTGTTGGCTTTGGCCCCTCATTATTTGTGACTGCACCACTCAATCCCTGGAGCTTGGCTTTCTTTTCTTTAGCTCTGGCATTCTGGAACCAAACCTGGACTACACGTTTTTGTAGGCCAATCTCACTACCTAAGGATTCACATTCTTGCATACTTGGTGTGCGATATTCTGAGTAACAAGCTTTTAATATGCGTAGCTGAAGGCTGCTCATTTGAGTCCGATAACGCCTGGCCCCTGCAGCTCCAAAGAGTCCCTCAGAGTTTGATCCCCCTTTTCCTGGGCTGGGTGGCCCTGGGTCTGAACTTGATGAATCACTCATATCTCCCCCCTGTGGGCTGTGTATTAGAGTTTCTGTGGTTTTTGTTGTAACTTTCTCCAATGAAATCTGATTGCTTCCTCCCTGGCTTTCCAAACTTTTTTCTTCAATGGCTTGTGCTTGAATCTGAAGTTCAGGGCATGGAACTTTATTCTGAACAGGGCTTTCCTGAACTAAAGATATTTGTGTTTTGTCAGTCTTAGCTTGATCTTTTGATCCATGTGAGGAAATCAGCAGGCTGGGGGATGAATGGGATTTAACCTCTGAGGCTGTAGACATCAAAATAGGTGGTGCTGGAGGTTTTGCTGTGTAGGAAGCCAGCAGGAGACCTGGGGAAGCTTGAGGGGTGCTTACTAGGCTAGAAAGTACTTGGGCAGGATTAACCAGACTAGGAAAAGCTTGGGTTGGGTTCACAAGACCAGTTAAGGCCTGAGGCGGGTTGACAAGTCCAGTCAATGCTTGAGTAGTTTTGACAAGGCCTGGGATGGCCTGGGAAGCATTAACTAGGTTTGGCAATGCCTGTGCAGCATTCAGTAAGCCCGAGAGTGCCTGATTTGGATTGACAATAGATTTACTGTTGACTGATGGTGATGTCAATCCTATAGAAGTCTGAGTTTTAGACAGTAGTGCCGAAGATGCTTGACATGGTGAAGACACTGCTTTGGTTGAAATGGTGGGTGTCACTTGGTTTGGTGAAACACTGTAGTAGTAACTAGTGGACACCTCTCTTTTTGTGCCTTCATTTGGAATGTCATCCTGCTGTCGAGAGCTTGAGGAAGTGACAGGTACTGCTCCACGGTACTGACCCTTCCGCTCACGAGCCCTAGTGTTCTGGAACCAAACTTGTACCACTCTCTTTTTGAGGCCCACTTCAAGAGAGATGCGCTCTAGAGTACTCCTTGTTGGGTTGGAGTCCTGCAAGTACCAGCGATGCAAGATATCTAGTTGTTCAGGCAATATTGTGGTCCTCAGACGTTTGTCTTTGGGGGGCTCATCTCCACCTTCACTACAAGTGGGAGAAAGACTCTCTTCCTCATGTTTCCTTTTCTTTATAGCTCCCACATCACTATGTCCTGTTGGTATTAACAGAGCGAGATCCATCAAGTTAGATGCAAGACTGCCATTCGCTGAGAATGACAGGTTTTGATTTTGATCTGGATTTTCAGCAGGGGAGGATGTTACAGTTTGCTCTGCAGGCACCTCAATTTGCTTTACAGCATGAGCAATGTCTTCCTTTATTGTGGATGACTTAATAGTTTCCTTTGCACCTAATGCCACAATATCTTTCTCTTCCGGTGCCTTATGGTCTTCGTCCTTCTCTTCTGTTAAAGGAATTTCAGAAAATAATGATTGTGCTGGCGGGGCCTCTTCTTCTTGGCAGGATTTATTTTGTACCTCTTTCTCTTCCTCACCAGTCACTTCTTCAGGCTGCTCACAAAAGCATTCTTTCAAATGACAGATAAGCTGAAATATGCAGGGCATGTTGATGCCACATTTCTTACATGGCGGCACTTTACTAATAGAAACTGGCCGTTCCCCTGGTGGACTAGGTAGAACAGTGGGTGAAAAGGAATTGACAGTTTCTGCTGCTTGTTTTCTTGCTTTCTGGCGAGCATTTTGAAACCAGACAACAATCACTCTGCAAGGCAAACCCAATAAACCTGACAGATTTTCAACTTCACTGTCTCGAGGATAAGCACTGGATTCAAAAAAGCTATTCAATGCCTGGGTCTGGAATTCAGAGAATTTAGTTCGTGAAAAGCGTCTATTCCCTGTACGATCAGATTTTGAGGTTTCACCACCTTCTTCTTCCTGCCCTTCATGAGTATTTTGTTCCCTTGCATACCACTGCTGTATGGTATTAAGAGATAGACCAGTTTTATCAACTGCCCACAGGAAATGTTCTTCAATTGGATGGTTTGTTAGATCCAAAAGACTATGAAGAAAGTTGAGCTGCTCAGCAGTTATACCAGACTCACCCGCATCCTCTTGTTCTTCTGTTTCTCGTGAGCACTGTGCAGTGATTGAGAAGTCAAGTGGAGCAACAGATGATGGCACTGTTTCTACAGGTTGACCAATAGGATTGAGATTATCATAACTGCGGCGATAATGGGCAGCATAGCGGCTTAAAGCCTCAAATGGGAGCAGACGCTGATGCATGTGTTCCTCATGTGTTTTAAGAATAAGCCTATTGGAAAACTGCTTTCCACATGTTCCACACTGAAGTTTCTCAACAGAAGGTGCTGTAGGAGAGACACTGGGCTGGGGAGCAGGAGGTGGTGGCTGAATCTGTGGTGGGCAACTTGTTGGTTGCCGTCCCTCATTATATTGTGTAACAAGCTCAAAACCAAAATTTTCCAATAGTGCACGGGCTGCAGACCCTGTAAGGTCTCCTGCTGCTTTTGGAACAGCTTCTAATGCAGATTCTGGATTCTGAGTGCCATCTGTTTCCCCTGTGGCTGCCTCCTGTTCATCAGGCATTTTCTCATCCTTTTCATTGGCTGGTCTTGGAGTAACACTGGACTGATCCCTCTCTTCTTTTATGGATAAGGGTTGCTGAACACCACCAAAGGGCAAGAGAGGAGTGGCACCTCCATCTCCACTGACCTTCAGTTCTTGTAGATAGAATGGGAGAAGAAGCTGTTGTTGTTGCCGCTGGAGTTTCAAAAAGGCCTCTGGAATCAGAGGAAAGGAAGGAAGGAGAGGAGGAGCAAAGAGAGGTGAAGATTGAACAAGAGGGGGCGGTCGAGGTAAATCTAGAGAAAGTTGCATTGCAGGAGGGGCAACAGCAGGTAAAATAGGGACACTCAAACAAGGAGTTATTTGCTGTGATCTTCTTTTCTGGGCCTCTCCACCCTGCAGATCTGCAGATGTTTCAGTTTTTCCATCATTTGTGGCCTCATTTTTACAGCCAGGTTCACGATGAGATTTTTCAGGTTGAATCTTAGTAAGATCAAGTTTTGACACTCTGGATCGAGTCTGGTGAAGTACAGAACGCATGTGGATTTCAAGAGTGGAGCTCTGGTTGTATGACACATGGCAAACAGTGCACTTGTATGGCTTGTCTTGTCCTGACTGTCCTCCATGACTTTGGGATGCTGATCCTTGCTCCTGACGGTTGGAGAGGGAAGGGTCCAGTGAAGCCTTACGCACCTTATGCAAATGGGACACAGAGTTATAATGCACAAGCAAAATATTCTTTTGGGTGAAGGATTCCTTGCAAACCACACACTTGTGAGGTCTAGAAGGGTCCATGAATTTGTCCATTGCAAAGTTGGTGGTCTTACGATAAGTTACTTGCTGTGTAGGCACTGGTACATTCTCAAGTGAACTGTTCTTATCCTCCTGCTCTACACCTTCAGCTTCTTTGTGCTTGGTCTCACATGCTTGTTGGATATCAGTTGGGCTAAGCTCAGGGTGATCTTTTTCTAAGTGTGATCTTAGTTCACTTGTACTCTCAGAGAGCTGCTGGCATACTGAGCATGAAGTATCATCTTGGAACTTATCAGACTCGGGTTCTGCTGCTGTTGAAATATCACAAGGAGATTCAGGAGGTGACACAGTTACTGAATTTTGATTTGACTTGTCACCTATAAAGAAGAAAAATAAATAAATAAGATTACAGTATTGATCATAAAAAGAAAACAAAAATAATATTTATATAGGACTCCCTACCTTTTACAGACATCTTTGAATGTGTGATAAGATAATACAAGATAAAAGAAGTCTTTTCCTTGAAACAAGTTATTAAAAACAAGGTTTCCCACTCAATGCTCAATCATTCAAATATCTTCCTGTCTATTTGTCACTGTTAAATAAATTTGTTTCAAGTCAAATTGCTGACTTGATATTCCAAATAAATCTGTTGAAGAGGAAGTAAATAAAGGAGGAGGGGCATCTGTAAGGAAGTAGCTAAAAAATTCAAAACTACAGAATATAATTAAATATATATTACAAGAAGCATGAATTCAACAGTGGTAAATAGATAGGAAAATAACTGATAACTGTTCCTTTAAAGCACTTAGAAGGCAGCTTATCCTAAACTATAACTTGAATTAAAAAAAGGCCTCATAAAAACATTACTAGAAATATGTATTAACATCCCAAGAGTTTGCAAGAATGGAAAACTGTGTGGTGGCTCAGTGGTTACCCTGTTTCGACAAAAATAAGACCTAGTGCAATTTTTTCCCAGCTTAGAAATATAAGGCCTCCCCTATAAATAAGACCTACCTGCAGTAAAGTACTGGAAATATACCGTATGGTACCGAGTTTCCCAGAAAATAAGACATCCCCTGAAAATAAGACCTAGCAAGTCTTTAGAGAGCAAAAATTAATATAAGACCCTGCCTTATTTTCGGGGAAACACAATGGCATGGTTTTGTAAAAGTACTAATGTGCTAGATTTGAATGCACTAATGGTATGATCTACATAGAGGGTGTAGGTTTTCCCCATACTTCCACAGATCTCTTCTGGGATCTCCAGACAATCCTTAGACAATTCAAAAACATGAGAGGCAGGGCCTTATTGACTAAAGGCTAAATAGTCACATAAAGCTCTGAATTTGCATCTAATCACCACTTCCCCATGTTCGCTTATTCAGCAAACTCTCCAATGTGGCAAATATGCAACCAATTCAGGCAACTATGATCATCACAATCTCTTTGCATGCACAAATACTTCTATTATTAACTAAGTGGCAAAGTGTGTCAAAGGAGTGAATGCGACTAGGTGTACTGCTCCAAATTCACTCATTTGACTTCACCACATCAGATTGGGAGTGGTGAATTATGGGGATGATAGCAGAGCTCCACATTCTACATTTCACTAAATACAGTTAGTGCGATATGATGACATCACTGCCCTTCACATGTTGAATTTGCCTCACTCTGCATGATTTATCATAATCCTACTTCTATCCGACTGACTACGCCACACAACACATCCGACAGTGATTGCTGCTGTCTGCTTGTTCAGCAACTGTATTCGTTCAATTAATCAATAATGAGAAGTGAATTCACAACCATTTTCTTGAATTTTAGTGAGGTGACTTTACCATTTATTCAATAAGGCCCTAAGTGTTATTTTAGATTCAAGGGGGGTATATTTATCAAGCTTTTTTGACATTTTAACAGAATCAAAAACAACTTTTCTATGTAAAAAAATGCATAAAAAATTATTTTCTACATGGCAAAAACAGCATTTTTAAATAAGCAATAATGGCATAATAAAATTAACACTGTTTCTCCAGTATTAGGCCATCAAAAAACTTTTTAGATTTTGGAACATTAAATTTTAAACTCCATAGTGACAGGGGATAAATCTAATTATTGATTTCTGTAAAGCGCTGTGTAATATGTTGGTGCTTTATAAATGAATATAAAATAAATATATATTTCAGCTTCCTCGTTTCTCTTTGGCTTAAAGAAGAAGTAAAGCCTAGTAAATATTTTAGGCAAGAACTGATCAACTCGATGTAAAGAGCTGATTGCACTAGCTCAAATGTACAGTACTAGAGACAGCCCTATAAGACTAATAACCTATGCCTATAAAGTTATTATCTCTACCTCTCCATATTATTTTGAGCTAAAGGCACTGCACACGCTCAGTGTACCCTGGCTCCTGTAGGTGTGAAAAATTTAGTGTGGAAAATAGGCTAAACAAAAACTCTGAATATATATCTTTTAAAATTTAAAATTAAAGGGAAATAAATTCAGAACTAATCTAATGTTTTTCTTCAAACAAAAGTATTATATTTGCATTGTTGGTTTTCGTCCCAATTACACAACAATCTATAATAGCCTCATTGCTGCAGGTCTGATTATTAATGTCTTGTGATACAGTCTACAGCTTCTATTGGATTCTCCGCAGCCCTTTAGTGCACAGTGAACAAATTATTTTATGAGCCCAGATAATGGATAATTTAGAAGTTTTTGATGTTAAAGGGATGACTGAGCTGCATACCTCATGATTTCAGCCTGTAGCAAGAAGGGGACATGATTACAGATTGCAGTTAGGCATGGGCATATATTATAGCACTCCCTTTAAAAAGGCAGATTCAAATGTACCTAATACAGAGCTGTATGGAATTCAATAGAAACGTGCACGCTTTATTTATAGACTACTTCCTTTTACAGAGGAATGCAATCTATGCAACTTTCCATTTATTGTAATTCATTTCTTCTTCTTTTAAAGGAAATTCTGGCACGTCTGCAATGACGTCGCTTAAAATGGAACACCTATAATTATGGTTGCCCCTTCATCTTTTTAAATCTAATCCCATGTAAAATAAACATACTGCAATGCTTGTTTGAAATCAGTTTAGATGCAAGTGACATGTGCAACTGTCTTTAATTGGAAAACCTTTTTTGAAATTCTGTATAATATTAATGGATGAAACACTATACCTGCCATGATTTCTGTTTAGAAATGGAGACCTTTGAAATGTACAAACTACAAGGCTGGAATTAAGGGGGTAATTCATCAAGAAGCGAAGTGAGCTTCGATCCGTTCGGCTCACTTCGCTAATAGTAGTATGCGCGTGCTAATGTCCTGTGCGCGGACATCAGCATGCGCATTAAAGGGATTCCCGTCTTGGTGAGAGCAAAAGAGTTGCCTCACCGAGATGGGAATCCCTTTAATGCGCATGCTGATGTCGGCGCACAGGACATCAGCACGCGCATACTACTATTAGCGAAGTGAGCCGAACGGATCGAAGCTCACTTCGTTTCTTGATGAATTACCCCCTAAATCTCTTAAAAACTCAATCGGATGAATTTTACGATTTCCTCTATTTCATAGGTTATGCTGTATACATTTCTGAAATATATTATTTAAAGGTATAACATGTAAAAGTGATGATCTTGGCACCAATTTTTTAGATCGTAGATAAAGCTGCTCATGCTCTTAAAACTGAATACATGAATAAAATGAAATAAGCCAATCATCCCTTTAACCACTTGAGCATTGTGCCCAGAGCCGGCTCTGGCTCTATTGGCGCCCTAGGCGCCCCCTCCAACGGCGCCCCCCCTTCCGGCGCTGCCCCGCCCCCTCCCCGGCGCCCACCCACCCGCAACACCACGCCCCCTCCCTGGCGCTAGGGGCGCCCCCCTGGGCAGGAGGCGCCCCTAGCATTTGCCTACTCTGCCTAATGGCAGAGCCGGCACTGATTGTGCCACAGGGATTATGCTGAATTAATGATCTAGCATATTTTATCTTGTAATAGAACCATATGTTTGATTTATATGACAGTAATACCTTGACTTGTATGGGTAATAAGGTTATTCTAATTTCAGCTAATCTATACAAAGTCATTTATTCTGAGCCTTTAGTGTCCCTTTAAAATGGGTTGAAAACTGAAATAGCAAGCTGAATCTATAACTTATGTACAAAACGTACGTTCACTCATCTTATAAAGCAATGAATATATATTCAAGATACTGTGGAAGCATGCACATTGGAAGACAACTTTACAGTTAATTCACAGAGGAGCTTACAGGAAAGATGGGGCTCTGTGACTGGCTGTGATTCTTCCCTTACTCTGAAAGGTAGAATTCTAGTCCGAAAACTTATTTCCACTTTTTGTGCCTGAAAGAGATCAGAAAATATGGTGTATATTGCTGAAGCTTGTCTCACACAAATATATATGCAGGAGTCTGACACACCATTTTTTTTTAAACAAAAGAGAAAATATTAATAAATACAGCAAAAGTTGAAATGATTACCAACACTGGGTGTTCCTGGCCATTTCAAAAATAATAATTTATTCATCTTTTCATATAGTAACAAAATAAAGCCCCAGCTAGTTAGCAGGAGCCCAACAGATTAGTTTCATCTTCTGGGTAATAAACCCTCTTTTCTTCAGAGCATACCCAAAACCTTGTGTTATTGAATATGTATGTTTGTATGTTCTCCCCGCACCTGTCTGGGTTTCCTCTGGGCACTCTGGTTT
>WMED01024561.1:0-11199 GCA_019650415.1 Pipa parva | reverse complement strand
ATCTAAACTAATTGTTAGTCCAATAAAAAAGGTATTACTAAATACTGCAACACTTATTTTTTGCATCTATGTACTAACACGACCACTTTACCTTACTATATATATATATATATATATATATATATATATATATATATATATATATATATATATATATATATATATCTATATCTATCTCTATCTCTATCTCTATCTCAGAAGTTCCCAGTTCCCATCTTTTACATTTGATTGATACACTTTAGAATTCAGATCAGACTATGGCTATAAATTCCCCCATTATCTCAGTAGTTTTTATCTATATTGTACAAATATACATATACAGTAGATCTATATTAACAAGACAGAGTATATAAGTAAGGTACTTATAGCATACTTAAAAGGCCAATTATCTGATAGAGAGAACAAGTTTCCTACTAATTGTGATAAACACTGGATCATTTATGTTGTATTCCATTCCATAAAATAAAGAGCCCATGCCTTCCTTTGGTCTCCAGTCTATGGGAAACTACTTCAATAACTACAACTTCTTCACACAAGCACATTCTTAGCATATTTCCAGGTGGTTGAAAGAGAGAGAGAGATGCTGCTGCTATGTAAAACATCATTGCCTACAGCTTTTTATCAAGCCTACTGAACTGGGTATCAGGGGAGATCAGCAGGGTGTCTTTCAGCAGTGGCATACTTAGATCTCTTTGAAGTTTGGCTAAAATACATAATGGATAAATTCAAAAAAAGGAATGCATACTGGATCGCTTTACATTAAATTGCCTACAGAAAACTGTAGGATAATGGTACTAATGACTCTTTTTAAAAATGTAACTGGAATGTCAACCCTGGTGATGATCACCCCCGCTGCAGATAAATCAGGGCAAAAATTAAATTCTGGTCAACAAAAGGGAACAGATAATGAGAATTGTTAACACCTAATGTAAATATCTGTACTGTATATTGCACAGTACTATACCTGGAGGTGTATCTTTGAGTAACCAGAGCTCTGATGTCTGTATGTTTTCTTCCTGGCTGTGTTTAAATAAAACTACTTCAGAACAGCATAGCTGAAAAACTATTTTCCTGAAACCAACGACTCTGCCCATTTAATCAGGAGTGTGATTTACTTATATTAAGTTATTATTAGTAGGTTTCCAATGCAAGATGAGAGCACAAAAAAAGTCAACATTTGTTAATTTAAAAATGTCAAAAAGTAATAAACCATTAAAAATGTCAGGTTCAAGGGGAGAATGACTTACTATACATACACTGGTTTTAAAAAGCATGTCCTATATATCATGTGTAGTATATCCATTATAGTTTGTATTTGCATATGAAAAGGATACTAAGCAAAAGAATGATATGGGATTCTGCCACAAACTGGGCTTGGCTGCTTCCATGTATGTAGCTCTGGAAATGAACAATAGAATTGCATTAGTATTTAGAAAAAGTAGCATTTGTCAATAGTTATCAGAACACAATGGCTTCATTTGTGCCTGAATAAAGATATAGGAGAAATGCAGTTATCGCTCTCTCTAAGCACACAGCACAAATACATAACTCTGAACATTGCATTTAGTCTGGTGCAATCCCATGTATGTTTTTTTAAAAAAAAAAAACAAAAAACACTTTTATCTGTAAAAAAATGCACAATTCTGGCATTAAGTTGACTTTCATGGAAAGTTTTAGTTGACACTAATTTATTCAAGTCTAATAAGTCAAGTAAAAGTCCAAACTCGCATTCATTTACCCATATTCAGACATCCATCAACCTGATGTACACTATCTTAATGCTGAGTTCTGATAAAACAATTCAGGCATATATAAAAAGTCTATGAACAACTTGTACTAGTTAGTAAGGTCTAACCCTTCAGATGGGAAGAACTGGGCTAGTTATCAGTAGTGTTTAGGATAGTAGCATTATGCAAAATAAAAATTGGGTATTGTTGTATATAGCCTGTGGCTTTCAACACTGCTGCAAACCACTAAAAACAGTGGTTTAAATGTAAATAAAGAATATAGTACACAAATTGAAGCCTTAAAAAATGTATAAGTGATTGAAATACAGATAAAAATATCATTTAATTAGGACGGTAGAAATGTTTCAGTATTATTAATGAGTTTTTCCTATCTATACATACAACTGAACATTCATCATCATTGTAACTGATTAAAAGTCTCCTGTATGTCCCAGTAACCAATCCAAAATCTGCTTATTCCTGATTGGAATGCCAAGGGGCACATAATGATAGCAATGAAAGGTTATTTGCTTTTTGCTCAGGTTCATTTCTTTCTTTCTCTTTAGAAACCATGATAGGGAGAACCAAAACAATTATCAGTTAATGAGGAAAAATATTAACCTCAATCCAATGCTGCAAAATCCATTACTTAAATAATGTAATCTAATTTTAATCCTGCTCTTGGTATTCCCTGTTGATCTATCACAAACCAGATTCTAATCTATTACTAATTAAACTGTAGACAAATATTAGTCTCATAACTTGTTTGTTGCAGAAAATAAAGCACTGAGCTTTGGGAACCTCACAATTTATAGATCAAAGATATTTTTTTCTTTATATATTATATTTATTTTAGGTCTTTGTTTTCGATTTTTTATATCTGGTGCAGTAACAAACTCATTATGTATCTTAACTAATACCACATATTATGTCTGTATCGCCCATATCCCTGGGCCTGAGATTTAAACAGAGCAACACATCTCTGGCGTTGAATAAACTATGGACGAACTTTATTAAAAGCAAATTGTTTTCAATTTCTTTGACATTGTACTGTAAAATAAAGTTGCATAATATAGAATGCTTGCCTACACATAACCATTTTTATTATTTCAGAACTCTAGTGTAGCCCCCAATGCTGGCCACCATACCAAGGGAGCAGCAAGGTGACTGTCTATTGTGAACCATGCCTGGGACTTAAACCAATGACCCACTTCAATCATCTCTAATTGAAGGTACCATCCACCGGGCAAGTGTTCCACCTCTGCTTTAAACTAGCAAACAGACATTAAAAACACCAAAACGTATAGATTTAGTCTTGTGTTTCCTTTCTAATCATGTATTGGCAAGTGTGGCATGTGTACTGCAAGCCTTTGTTTCACTGGCATCATTTCCCAGGACAGTCTATTTCACAGTAGAATCCTTAGCCATTTCTGACCACCTCACATAAGCCATGTTACCTGCATGGCATTACAATACAAAAATGATCACAATTTACTGTACATACGTGTTCAAGTGACATTTTTCTATACTTGGTTAGTTGGTTCATGGATAAGTATTAATACATGTAGCCCTATAGTTGCAGTCTAATGACTTCTATTTGGTGTTCTTAAGTGAAAAAATAATGTGCTAAGCATATTGTGAATGGCATGCTCCAGAATGTGGCCAATACATTACAAAGTATTTGGGAAAAACATAACCTTTCTGTACTAGGTTTATAAAGTTAGGAGTAGGTGCAATGACTGAAATTTGGGCTAGCTTTATTATCTTTGTTCCCTTTTTAAGGCCCCAATACTTGAGTATTAAGTAATTTACCATTTAAAGTGCCTTGAGAAGCTACTAGTAAAATGTGTTTCAGCCTTTCCACTGCAGTAGAGTGTAGCACCATGTTAACCACAGATATAAGCAGAGACAAGTAGAGTATAGGTGATAACTTTTATTGGCTAACGGAATAGATGATAAATGCAAGTTTTCAACTATTAACTGCCATCTATTCAGTTAGCCAATAAAAGTTATCACCTATATTCTACTTGTCTCTGCCTTTCTACTGATATTATATTTCTATTCTTATCACAAATTAGAGATAAACTAAATTTTTGGTCTCTGGCCAATTTTCATTCAGCTCAATCATTTTCAGCTATGGGTGCTACAGCAATTAGGTCCTCAAGCTAACCTGATAAGCTAAATATATACGGCACTGGTGGTTAAAGTGTAAGTGTAAGTGTAATTGAGATTTATCCCTGCTGTATACACTAATGCCTGTTTGTGTACATCTTAGTCATGGCAATATACCCCATAAACTTTGTTAGCAGAGGCAAAAATGATGCATGACCATTGATTCTGGTATATGTGAATACTTACTTTAATGTCTACTGTTTGTGAATGGTTCTTATTGAAATTCTCACAATAAGAGAATTATTCTTAGTTTTTAGTATTAGTTTATTTATTATTAATTTTTAAGAAAAATTAAGGGGTGATCCATAGCAATTTTCTTCTCTTTTTCTTAGAATGTTATTGAGTTAATTAAAGTAAGAGACATATATATATATACATATACATATATATATATATACATATACATATACATATATACATATACATATACATATACATATATACATATATACAGTATATATATACATATATACATATATATATATATATATATATATATATATATATATATGTGTGTGTATGTGTTTGTGGTTTGTGTGTGTGTGTATGTGTCATCCTTGAGATTCCAAATGCGGTGTGAAAGTGTAGGACTCTCAGTGCGCAATGATTACAAAGTATTTGTGAGACTGGAAACTTGGAAAGTGTTTTGGACCCTATAGGTCCAGTTTCAAAAGGATAATAATACTAACAAATTGAAAATGTCTTCACAATTACTATATATTTAAATATTTCTCATTGGTGTCTAGAAAGATTAATATTTAACTCAAAAATTGGACTATCTATTCATGAAGAAGGCAATGAGATTTAGTAGGGTTTGTTTAGGCAACATGGCTGCTTTAAGTAAAGATAAAAACAGGCTGAAAGCAATACATTTCCTGAATACAAGTATAGTATTTGAATAATTGCCAGGCCCAGCCAACTGGGAATTTTTATTTTTCTCAACCCCAAAATATATGTAGCTCTATGGCCAATTTTACACTATGCACATTGTTACAGTTTTATGCAGGTAAAACAGAGCCAAAACAAGTCTCTTTTACGTGATTGGTGACTGAATCCAACTCCCTGACATTTTGTCCAAGGGTGCTTTATTGACAAAATGTACAAGAACACACCTATAGACATTTGTTGTTGGGAACTGAGCATTTTGTTGTATTAAAACTGAAACAAAATTTCTAGTGTAGACTTGCTTTACAAGGGAAACCCACACCATCTCCAGAAGGTGCAACGAGAGATAAAGATGACAGTTGTGAAACTATATAGAGGCAAGGTAAAATAAAATTCATAAAATATTACATACCACTTGGCCATTCTGGGGATTTTTATGGGCATAAGGAGGTCCACGAATGTGATTCCACATTTGTCCTGATGTCATTGCAAACACAACACACTGTAAAATAAAGGAATAGCAGGCGTGCAGTTACAGTCAGTCTATCTGCAGGTAAAATATGGTTATGGAGGAAAATTGTGTTTAAATACAAAGCAAAAAAACTAATTTAAGCACATAATTATTATTTTCTATGCTATCATTCTTGATTAAGAATTGGAATGGAAACTAAATGGTCTCATGTTAATTATTATCAGCTAAAAATAAAAGTATGTATGTAGAAACTGAACAGACAACAAAGAGACTGTGATTTCTATAAATCAAAATAGAGTGAAGAAAATAAAGCACCTGGCATATACTGACAGACTCTTTTGCATTGCAATGAATGTAAAGAGCACTGAATCTCTGAACATATGCAGTCAATTCACAACTATATGTTATTGATACATGTTAGTGAAGTAGCTTATACAAATTATATACATTTTACAAAGCATGTCAAATAGATCTTTGCTATAAGCTTTCATTTTATCTTTCCCCCATAATTGCTGATTTGAATGATTACTGCAACTGCTGCTGCTTTAAGAGAAAGAATACAGAATCCAATCAGATGGGAGCAAACAGACCCTGCAGGGCCAAGGGGTCAGGACTAACAGGTGTAAATTTTTTTTTTTTTTTAATATAATTGTTTAATCAATATGAACCAATTTTCATTAACTAACATCAAAGTTAAATCCAGTATATATACATATATTATGAATGTTGATCATAACAGGAGTTTAGTGTACCTATAAGGAAGCTTCCAGACCTGCTGGTAGTATACTATAACAATGCCTATGGATTTGTTTGTGGCAGAGGGAAGATTCAGAGAAAACGCTGAGAAGGATTAGAGACTTTGGAAGTATTACCCTTCTGAGTTCTGCCTGCTTTACATTTTACAGTGGTGCAGAACTCGCATCATTTTGTCAACAGATTTTTATACTTATTTTCAAGAAACTGGAAAGTAAATGTAATTTTCATGGTGGTGTTTATCCACAAATGTATGTCATTAGAAGAAGCCTGGTTCACCTAGACAGCTAAAGGTGTTCACTTTGTGAGGATAAATACTTAGAGGGATATTTAAAAAGTGAAACAAAAAGTTTTAGCTGAAAATACTTTTGTGAATCTTTGTGGCATCTCTATTTTAGGGAGGTTTGGAAACGGATGTAATCTAAGTAACCAGGCATATTTGGAGGACTACACACTTTCATTTTTGCTTGATTGTATAGCTTCTGGTGGTAACTTTACATAATGGCTGCCGCACCAATTTTCAGTTGAAATGATCCTTGCTTAGTTTTTACACTAGTGTGTTTGGCAACCATCCTCTTACAATAACTCTTACACATTGGGTATCAGGAGACATTACTCTTTCATATTTAGCTTGGTTTTTGCAGTTCGCATGTTGAAATTTGAATTCATTGTTACCACCCTGCCTTTTCATAGGTATTTCTTTTGAAAATTAGAAAGGCAATGGCTTGTTTTGACTAAAATTCTACAAAGTGGGAGCTTTGAATGCAGCACTAAAATTTTTCTCTCATAGTATTTTTGTGTACTATTGTGTACTATTTCTATTTTGGGATGTTTGCCAACTGAACTGTTACAGGTATCTCGATATTCCTAAATATTTCCATATCCTTCTCTTCCTCACTTTTTTCCAAACTATCAAGGCCTCATCTTGATATGATTTATTATTATCATCTTGTGCCATTTTACTTGCCCCCTCCTTGAGAGCTTATATATTATTGTCTTTCTGCTTAATATTTGGAAACAGAGAACATAAACACAATATGGATGCCAGGTCTTCTTAAACAAATAATTTATTATCAGAAATAGCACATAACACAACTGCAAATATACTACAGATTGCTAGAAATGGCTAGAAATGCGCTAAATAGAACATGGGTTTTAAGCAGAGGGCTATGAGAATTTGCAAATCTGAAGCTTACTAGGCTGATGTACACATTTCTATTTTTTTTTTTCATTTTTAAATATTTATTTAACTGAATGCTAAAGCATATTCAGCAGAATACTGAATGTATATACTGCATGTATGCTTGTGGAATATGTTTAAACTGTATTAATACAAAATAAAACATTAGCAGTACAATGATGGCAGATTAGTCATAGCATGGTGACCTTTAAATAGACAATAGTTTACAATTACAAAGTTTAAAAAATTGAATGGAGAATTTATCTGATTATGTAATTATCTAATTTACTGAGGGTTAGTAAGACATATCAGAAAGTAGCATTCACTGGTATATGAGAGCTACAATAATGAACTTCTGGCTGGTTGCCATAGGTTACTCTAGTAATTATTGCCCCATTGGTGAATCCTGATATAGAATTTTTAAAGATAATCTTAGTTGTATGAAAACCAGATACTAATTTACTTTCAATAACATTACACAATACTGAATGACAAATATGTATTTCTGACATAAGAATCGCTACTTTGTGACATTTCTTCCATCTGCAGCTGTTTTGCCGTCTCTCATTTAGTAATGCTTTCTAGTTGATGTCAACAGAATAATGACACATAAACTTATTAGTGCTACACTAGACAGAATGAAAAAGTGAAGAGGGTAGTTACCCTTTGACAAAATACAACAAAATATGTTCACATCTGACAACCATAAACTGAAATAAACTCAGGTAAAGAAGAAGAGAGTTCAATTTCATTATCCTGTAATATAAGAATTTTACATTCTTTACCATTTTTTCAAAGATTCCAACCAACACTTCCATCTTTACAACACTTGCAGTGTAAATTTACTTACTAGGGCTGCCATTGCCCAGCCTGTTTTGTTGTAAATGAATTCCAGGTTATTTCTCCGTAGATAAAGCAATCCGCCTACTAAGGACACCAATAAAGCGAGTGCAATTGTTCCAGAGTAGTTAGGAGGTCTAAATACACGAATCTGTAAAACAAACATCACTATTGATAAAAGAATAATACCTCAAATGTATTTCCCTTTTTCAAGTCATTATTAGATTAGCAGAAAAGAACCCTAGTTACCCAGCAAATTAATTTTATTACTGTCATTTACAACAAGTAGTGGCCTGGCATGCTTTGTCATGTGGCACCTTACAATAGGATTCAATAGCAGAATTCCAAAAAATTACAACAAGTCAGTGGTATATATTCCTTACTCAGTGTGCTCTCCCCACAATGAAGTCAATTGACACACAATCATTTCTGAGCATTGTCAGGCAAATGTTAGGGATTGGGGTATAAATAGACCTATTCAAGTGAAATGATGTCCTTGACATATACTCCTTAAAGGGGACAATGCCACCATACCTATCTTTTTCTTAATTATCAGCTACATACTGGTAATTTTCCAGCTATTATCCTGGAGACATTTTACTCAATGGCCTTTAAAAATGTGATAACCAAGTGCCAGTACGAGTTAGAAAATTCCTTCCATTGGAATTAATAAAAATAATCGTTGCAATTTATGCTACTGTTCTATAGCGACAAAAACACAACAAAATGATGACTTAGTCCTTTTCTATGATAATGCATGCCTATTGCCAGTATGTTGTTATTAAAAGATGGTGGCATGACATTGTCTCCTTTAAACAGACTCATGTCAAGATGACATTGCTTGATTTAATATGTTGGTTTAGGAAGAATTTGCTACAATACGTCACCACTACTATTTCTCTGACAATATTAAGAAATCACTATAAGAAAATTTCTAACAACTTTCTCCATTACAGTTACAATATGCAAAATAGTCAATATGCACAATCATTTCAGCATCCAAGTTCACTCTTTGATAAATAAGCCCCCTTAGGTGTACTGTAGGTGTGTAGTGCGTGGACAAAGCAATCTTCAAAAAAATATTTGCTAACTAATTTATTCTCTGTACCTTCATAGCAAAGAAACTAAATGCTGTATATTAATTTAGAATATATCATTTTCAATTTCTTAACATAGCCTTCAAACTCGCACTTTATATAATAAACTCCCATTTACTTTCAATGTTTCATTTTAGGAATGGTTCCCAGACTATAAGATTCTCCTAAGATTTTTCACATTAGTGGAGTGGGTGTGTTACAGTCCCAGAGACTGAGGGGGTTATTCACTAAAGTCCGAATTGTTGAGTATAGGTGCGAATTCGCCAGATAAAGACAGTCGCAATAGGCTGTTACTGTCGCAGTCACATCTTTATAACTAGAATATTGTTGCAGTCACAATTTTATTATGGTAAAATTGTCATAATCTTAAGTTTAAAAATTGTCGCAACTTTTTAATGGGGAATTTGTTGCGGATTTGTTATGGGAATTTGCTGTTTGAGGATTCGACAGTCAAATTCGCACCTTATTGAATAACCCCCTGAAATGAAAGAGTATTATCAGCGAGGTGATCAAATAAAATAGTGCAGAGAATAACAAATTAAGACATTTAATGATAAAACATCAGTAAAATATGAACTTACATAAAGAACTAAAGTCTCAATATTAACACATTTTTATATGCAACTTTAACCAGAATCTGTTTTTTTAATATATATATATATTGGTCATGACATACATGAACATCAGTTCTGTCCGCAATCCACTTCGCTAGCTGCTCTGCAGCAAAACCAATTCGCTGGAGATCGAATGTATCCGCTCTCTTTGGCTTCCCCTTTGCAGGAAAATGCATGAAGGTTGGAGCTGAATTCATATTTAGCTGAAAGTGAAAAACAAATAATTATAGGTTAGTATATGGGAAAGGCCATATATTTTTAAGCAATCATTGACTTCACTGTGCAAAATTTGAAGGCAAGAAATGCATGGATTCACATAGTTGAAATGCAATGTTGTAAAACTAATCAAAACGTTTTGGGGTAATATCACTTTGTCCACACACCTTTCACATCCACTGCTTGCTCCCATATGGCCATGGCTATTCACATTTATCCCAGATCTCACTACCTCCAATCTTTTATAATTTTGGCCCTGCACACACTTGAAAATAAAATATTTATTTCAGTTAGCAATTAAGGGTGTGAATTCATCACTTCCCCATATTTGGGTGTTCATCAAACTCTGCGATGTGGTGAATTCTCCAGCTAACAATGGTCACACACACACTACACAATAGTTGTCATGTCTGCACTATGGGAATACTGACAAGGTCACAAATTCGCTATGGGAATCCTCTGTTTAGTCAATAAGGAGTAGAGAATCAGGGTGTAGCAACCCAAAGTGATGAGAATTCACTTCAACAGTTGAATTCTCACTTTGATAAATAACCCCCGTGTTTCTATATATAGTTCTTATTTGGATTGACATAGCAGTTATTCTTTGATACAGCTACTGATGACTGGTTAAAGGAAGTTCAGCAAAGTAAAAGGATAATAATATTAATAATTCAATTAATTCTTTTTTTTTCTGGACATTACATTAAAGGTGGACTATATTTTGAACTGCAAGTTCATATTTTAAAGAAGGTTTAATCTGCACAGCTAAAAGCAGGTTTCTCTAAAATGTACCTTTTCGGTTCAGCTACAACAACACATATATAATAACTGAAATCTGACAGCATTTCAAGGGCATAGGTTGGGTGGGTATTCCTGTAGATTGCTCTTTAAGATATCAAACTTAAACTAATATGACATTTAACAGCTTAACATGACATTTCTAGAGAACATTCTATTGGACCTACAACCTACCTTTCCTCCATAAGCATTTAACCATCATATACTAAGCTATCAGCTACACTAGATTTAGAATAGATGCCATACCGCATCTTCTTTCTATAAACTATGTCTTTACATTCTGTGAAGTTATGAAATGGAGATGTATGAATTTTCACTAGCTCTTTCAGAGATGTAACATAGTAACATAGTTTGTAAGGCTGAAAAAAGACGCAAGTCCATCCAATTCAGCCTATTATCCTGCAATGTTGATCCAGAGGAAGGCAAAAAACCCATGAGGCAAGAG
>WMED01024559.1:0-11200 GCA_019650415.1 Pipa parva | reverse complement strand
CTGCAAAATCTTTGGTAAAACACATACAGCGCAAAATGCTTAAAAAAAGCTTGGCAATACAGGATGCACAGGAAAAAAAATCGGCTGGCAGTGAAAGGGTTAAAATAATCGGCCATTTTTGACACAGATGCACAGATAATGTCTTCTGAGAAAAAGTTTAGACCACTACATTTTTATTGCCTCTGCTAATGGATCTTTGTATTTGATCATTGGAGTCTGTGTTGATGATACTGCATTAAAGGAACAGTATGGCTAAAAATAAAAAAACTCAATTATTAATGTTAATTACTAACTTTTATTAAATGCATTTTATTATCAATAAAAAAATCTTAATTGCAAAAAAGTGCTGTACAGCTCTTTCGTGTTGTACAGCACGTTTGGTTTTTTCACCATCATTGTGTTTTTTTGTTTTCATACACTAATATCAAGCATGATTTGAAACTCTTCTTATTACTATAGTTTTGGACGTTTGGGTCTTTCTATTCATTGAGTTATATTATTTAATGCACTATGTAGTGCTGTTTTTCGTTTGCGCCTCTTTCTTTAGGTAGCTGTGGCAACGTGTTTTAACATCAAGTTCTGTTTGGATATTTTTTGAAGAGGCCTGCATTTTGAAGAGACTTTTAAAATTTAAGTGTTCACTTATTTATTGTTCATTATTGTTATTTAACTTTTATAATTCACGATTTGCGCAGTTTGTTTAATGGCTATTTAAGCTATAGTCACATTCTTTCGTGTTGTAGTCTCATCTTCAATCTCAGCCGGCGACTCTACGACATCCCAAGTCTCCAGATCCCTTTTAAGATGCGCAGTCCTCTCCAGCCGTGATACTTCGTACCAGTATTTCCTACGTCACATGAGAGAGCGTGCACGTCATCAATGCGTCCTCCCTTGATGTGCACGCTTTCCCATGTGATATGCTTTGCTTCAACTAAAACATTATTTTAAATGATGACTTTTGAGTCTAACTTTCTCGAGTTGTCCTCAAATGGGGAGATAGTTTACTTGGTGTATAAAAATAAAAGATGAATTTTGTGAGTGAGTTGGCAGCTTGCAGTTGTGTAGGGCTCATGTGACCCGATCAGCAACATGAGCCAATAGGAGACCGGGAGTGCATGTGATCAACGCTCTCAGTCTCCACTTCCTCGTTTGGCTGCGCGCAATGGCAGCTGCAGCGAATGAGGAAGAACTGCTGCCGATCTCTGCAAGAGGGGGTAAGATGAAATCCCCCTCCAACCCCCCCCACAGCCACCACTGACCCCCCTGGACTGCCTATTGCCCCTATATAATAAAAATATACCCCCCAGCCTCTAATGAGCCCTCCCTCAGCCCCTGGTGTTGCCTTCCAATCCCTGATGTGTACCTCACTCCTTTGCCCCCTGATTTGCCCCTCCGAGCTTCTGCTGTCCACCTCCATCCCTGATTTCCCCCCTCACTCCTGATTGCTCTCCCATCCCCAGATTGCCCCGCAGAGCCACCAATTCCTTCGCAGGTTCCCAGATTTCTTCCCACAGCTGCCAATTCCTCAGCAGATTCCCAATTTCCTCCGCACATTCCCAGATTGTCCCGCACAGCCGACTGTGCACGTTCCTAGATTGCCCAGCAGAGCCAGCAATTGTACCACACAGCCATCTAATGCCCACTGTAGCTGCTGATTGCCCCATAAAGCCACATATTTCTTTGCAGGTCCCCTTGACCTGTAAGTATTTTAACTCTAATAAGCAATCCTCAAGAAAATGGAAAAATTGCGCTGGCCTTAAGAGGAAACAAACTCCTCATATAGAAATCTTCAACATTTAAAAAAAATTGCTGAAATTGCACTCACGTTTTGTAGTTGAAATATTAGCATAGAAAAGATAGAACGGATAAAATTCCTCCTTCAATGAGCGGGTTCCTTGTCTCAGCTGTGCTTTGTTTGTGAGCCGCTACAGGGCAAGAATTCCCAATAAAAAGTTATAATAGTCTACCATTTACTTAGCAATCAGTATTGTGGCTAAGTCTGGAATATTATCTCAGAGGTATTGGTAACCTTTAACAGCTTCATTGTGGGCCAATTTTAGTAGCGCCTTCAGTACATTTTTGTATGTTAAACTTGTTAATTCAGTGTTGTTCATAATGGAAGTGTATGCACAAATCAATGCTTTCTGACGGGACCTTTACATGTGTATTCTCAATCACATATGCATGCATGTGAACGCTGAATGCCACTGGATTGAGCACCTGCTGCTACTTTAGAAATACAGGAGGTTATTTATTAAAGTCTGACTTGATGGCGTATAGGTATGAATTCGCCAGCTAAGGACAGTTGCAATAAACTGCTACTGTCGCAGTCGCGTCTTTATAATGAGAATATTGAAACAATCTGGACTTTACTATGGAAAATTGTCCTAGTCGTAACTTTGTAACTTTAAAAATTGTTGCGATTTGCTATGGGATTTTGCTGTTTGAGAATTAGACAGTGGAATTCGCATCTTAGTGAATAACCCCCACAGTCTAAGTTGCTCCCTAGTGGTGTGTGTACTCCACCCCTCCCACTTTATTTCATGACTTCATTCCATTCTACATTTGCCTTTTGTATTTATTCAATACATCAATACTCTACTCAATAAAAATAAGTCAAGAGATTTATAGTTCCTTGGTGATGACCAAACCGCTGCAGTGCCCAAGACCACTGATATTTTTTTTCTTTTGAACAACCTCTAGTGCACTTTTGGCTATGTTTGGTTGCCATAACTGATCATGTACCCTTAGCTACAAACTACAAAGCAGTGCCAAATTTCCTAATTGGTACAGGAGGCCTTTAGTCGGGGATGAAGTCTGTTGGAATCGGGCATAATTATTATATTGATTACCATAAAGGGGGCATGGCCAGTTAGTGGATTGGCCTAGGGCAGTAGTGGCGAACTATGGCACGTGTGAGCCCTCTCTGTAGGCATGCGTGCCGTTGCCACCGCTGCTCTAACTGCTATCCTAGGTCCTCCCAGGAAGCGAGTGTTCCTTCAGTATAGGACGTGGACCCAACCTGACAGTTTTCTTCAGCCTACACTGAAGATGCTCTCGCTCACAGAGAGAATCTATGTAGGTTCGCTGCAGCCAGAGGCCTACAATGACACAGGCGTGATGACATCACTCATTGGTGCCTGCACTTAAGCTCTTGGCGTTGATGAGTGACATTATTGGCACTTGGTGCCAAAAAGGTTTGCCACCACTGGCCTAGGGCACCAATCATTCTGTGCCTACAAGCTGCTGAGGTGAAAATCTAGCACTGCTATGAGGGAATATCAAACTCCTCAGCAATTTGGGACAAAATAAGATAGTAGAGAAATAATGAAAAAATAAAGGTACCAAACACAAATACTTGTATAAGTAGCCCTTTTATCTCCTAAATTGTTGCATTAAAAAAATGAGATTCACTGTGGTCTGTACTGTCCCACTCTGCACACTCACAGCAGCCATTTTGAATCCTGACCTGTGACATCACTGCTGAAATTCTGACAGCATTAAACTACATCAGCTTTACCCTGCCTGCAATTGCTACACTCTATCAGTAGTTTAACTTTCATAAGTAGGAAAGTGTTTTTAGAAGCAGGCAAATATGAGAAACATTTTTATAACATATTTGACCCCCTCCAGGTGAGGGGCCCCTGCCGCCCTTGGCTAAATCACTGAATCCCTCCCATTGCCCCAACCTCATCTGCACTATGGGGCTGGGGGTCCTAACCTAATTATGGCCCTACCCAAGTCCCTCATCCCCTACTTAACCATGGGGTGAGGGGACTGAGGTGGACCCACACCCCCTAACTAGTGGGGATCCGGCCAGTTACATAACCTGTAAAGGAAATAAAAACACAGAAAAAAAACACACACATACAAAAGAAACATTAATTAATCAGCACCAAAATCTACACCCAAGCGCTAATTTATTAATTAATAAAAACAAGCGCAAAAATAACAACAAAAATCTACACAAAAACAAACTAACAATCTAAACCAAAAGAAACTTAACAATCTAAAACAGCACAAAAAATAAATACAATTTCAAAAACAGCAATAATAATAACAACAACAACAAAAATTACATAAAATTTTTCAGTAAAATATCTCGGTAATTAATCTACTCAATGCTCCTGAAGTCTTCTCTTCCGGCCCATGAAGTAGTTCTGGATGGGCCAAAATTGTCTTCAATGAACTTGCTCCTCATCTTGATCTGTGGTCTTGGTCTGGCATAATCCAAGGAGTCTTCTTTTCTTGATCCACCAGTGCCTACCACCGCAGGTCTGTCTTCTTTCTTCATGCCAGCACTGAGGTTCTTACCGCTTCTCAGCTATTTATAGGGTTCTCCGGGACCCCGTTTATATCTGAGAAGTGGACCTGTGAGGGAACTGCAGGAATTTTGTCTCTTTATATACTCTATGCCTGTTGCTGATTGGATGTCAGCAATTAACTAATCGGGAAGAGGCTTGGGATATAAAAGCTCTGCCTTAGAGGAACCTTTTATACCCCAAGCCTCTTCCTGAATAGTTAATTGCTCAGATGCAAGCTGGGAAGCCTCACTCTAGAGCTGTTCAAACATTGGTTCAGAGCAAACAATTTTTTTTTAACATGTTGTTCTTTTGATGACTGGATCAAAAATTAATGTTTGATTATTACAATTATTACTTTGTTACTGGTGTAATCCACCTGTTCATATTTGATGGATTTGGCTTATATATACATTCTTGTACAATAGAATTAATTACTAAGAAGGTGTATACACAAATTTTTGTTTGTATCTTTGCTTTTTAATAATTTAATAAGCCTGTATTTAGCTTGAATGTTTTATGAAAACTCATATTTTATTCAGATATAATACCCTGCCAAGAAAGTGCTTTGATTTCTTCAAATAATCTAGAGTAGGCTATTTATGCATTATGAAGTCTAATTCATTTAAATATTGATCATCTCCTTTATATTTTCGTTGCTTTTGTTTAATGGGAGGTGGTTTTCAAACTTTTAGGGGCCTGGTCAACTAAATGGCACTTTGTCAGAAACACTGAAATCTTTGTAAACATCAGAGACATAAGCTTTTAATTGCAGATTAAGCAATTATTTAAATAAACAGCTTAGATGCGAACAGTTTTTTGTCTGTCCATTAGTTACTGTTACATAACTATTATTTGCAATATGTATTTACTAATTTTCCATTCTTTTCAGTTTACAGGCAGGTTGCAGCCTTGTCTTTTTCTGTTACCTACTTCCTATTAACAGCTCAGTCTGAATTTTTTTTTTTAATCAGTCTTTTATTAGTTTTCCAGATTATTTTTCAAACGTTGATTTTATATTCATTGAGACATTAAAGTACTTTGTTTCATTAACTGTATACATTGGTTACAAGACAGTTCTTATAATTTAGTTTTTTTTTTTTTTTTTTGTATTTGGATTGACCTGTTGAGGTTTGTGTGGTAATGTGTGTATTATTGCTGTTGTATTGTTCTAAGAAGGTATTCCATTGGAGCCATAGTAGCTCTACTTCGTAGGCATACTTCATAGGGATTCCCATAGTAAATATGCTACAATTTCCCCATTGTAAAGTCACGATAATTTTCCCACAATAAAGTTATGACTGCGACAATATTTTCATTATACAGATGCGACTGCAACAGTAGCAGCCTATTGCAACTGTCGAATTCACACCTATAAGCAACAATTCGGACTTTAGTGAATAACCCCGAGTGTCTGGTTAGTTTATTTTTTTTCTAGGAGGCTGCTAGTAGTGTTTTGGCTTCTGTTAGAATATGTATTGCTAGTTTGTTTTCTAATTTTTTTCTTGGTTTTCTAATTGGTAGGCCTAAGAGGGATTGGTGTTTGAAATATTTTATATAAAGTTTCCAGTATTGGGACGCTATTCTGCAGACTACCATATGTGCATGAGTGTACCTTCCTCTGTGCAGCCTCTGAAGCAAAGTGCAAGTGTATTGTTTTTGAGGATTTTAGCTATTCTCGTAGGTGTATAGTACCATCTGAATATTTTATATGATCTTTCTTTGGATATAGTACATATTGAGGATTCATTTGCTGTGTTCCATATTTTGTTCCAAGTTTTGTCTGTTATTGTTATTTGTAGATTGTTTTGCCATTTGGTCATGAAGGGGTTTGTAAATGCCATTGTGCATTCTGATATTTTCAGGTATATTATTCTTATTCGATGGTTTGTTATTGTAGGTTTGGTGCATAGTTTTTCAAAGTATGTTTTGGGTTGGAGGCTTTTTTAGTGTTTTTTTTTTTGTTTTTTTTTAAGGATGTGATGTCTTATTTGTAGGTACTGGTAGAATTGTGTTCAGTCTAGTGGATATTTGGTTTGTAATTCCTCAAAAGTAAGGCATTTTTTTATCTGTATATTTGGTCTTGGAATATTATGCCTTGTTTGATGCATTTTTGGAATGCTAGCGTATTGCATCCGGGGGGAAATGCATTTTTTTGCAAAGAGTGTGTGATGGTTTGATTTTGGGTTATGTAGTTTGTTTGTTTGTTTGTTTGTCCATTTATCCCACATTTTTAATGTGACTCAGTTTGAAATCTTAAGCCAGGGATTTAACTGAAATGACTAACCAGTCAAAAAGTTGCAGTCATGCAGCCTCATAAAGCTGCTGCACACTTAATGCTTTCTGTTTGTTTTGTTTCAGAATTCTTAAGCCTGGGGATTAAATTAGTGGCATAAAGGTTGACACTAATCGGCTGAAGAGGAAGTATGTGAGAGAAGGGGCTTCTGTAGGGAAGTAGTTTTAAATTAAAAGATGCTGAAAATAAAGAAATAGTTTATATTGTCAAAGTAATTCAACAGTGACAAGACTCTGTTCCTTTAATGTCCATTTGGAGGTCTTTTGCCAAGTGATTATATATCTTCAATTACTAGTGAAACAAGTGAGAGGAATAAACCTTTTAAGTTGTTTAAGATGAGTTCATGGTTTTTTTATTTTGTTTTTGTTTTTTTTTTTTGTTGCTTTTTTAATTGTTCAGGTCAATGTCAAACAATGCAGTTTGCTGCTTATGTTTTTCCATGGGGACAAACTAGCTCATGAACTGCCATTCACTTATATTATTAGTACTGCTGTACAACACATGTTCAGTCCCTGACGTTTTGGAAGCCACAAATGAATAATTTAATAGATATAAATGCATATATCTATATATATATGTATATATACTTGGCGTTATCTTTTATTGGAGTAACAGTCAGTTTAGATAGACAAGCTTTCAAGAGGCTTCCCTTTCTCAAATCTTGCTTGAGTCATGTGAAAGGGAGGACAAACCTCTTGAAAGCTTGTCTATCTAAACTTAGTCCAATTAAAAAAGTACTGCAATACTCATTTATATTTATATACACAGAAAAAGCAGTCTCATCCACCAGTCTATTCACAAGAACCTGGGTGCTGGGTTGGTGGTCTGATATTTAAACACTAAAGAGTCAATCCTTTACTCCAAGGGGTTTAAATTGAAACTCCATCTTTATCTTTATTCAAAGTTGCATTAAAATACATGAATGTAAACCCAACATGGCTTGTGGATCAGCATTTCAGCATATTTCCTATTGCCTTTGTCAAGATCAGTAAAATAAGTCAAACAGATAACACTTTATAAATAACACATCAGGACACATTGTTGCCTATTAGCGGAGTCACACTTCATGCAACAAGGTGGTCTTCGCCCCCTCCCTAGGATCTTCATGTCAAGTAATGTGATTTAAACACATCAAACTACACCACTTTAAACATTTGTGTTTCAAAGAAGCTGCTGGGAAATAAATATTTATTTCTCCTATAGGAGCGATAAATTCACATGTCAAGAGATTAGGTTTCTTCCCTGTATACAATCTACCCAGTAGCAGCATGACCAGTTAAAACAGAGCATCATACCTGTTGCCTGTCCATTGCTGTATATCGAGTGGCTGTTTAGTTAAAAACCTTGTCCCTAAGTTAAACAGCCCTTTCTAAGAGCTAAAACCTTATTGTTTTTGTTATTTATTAATTATAGCCTTATCTAAGACAGAAAATATTATGAGTATCTGCTGTGTTGTTAAAAATAATTAGGCAAGTCATCCTCCATGCTGTTTTCAGTGCTAATCTGCTTTACTAACAATAGACACATCCTGGCACATTCACAAAATAGTGGACAGGACTCCAGCAGACCCCAATTTTCTTACATCAATTAAAATACACTTCTGCTCAACTGTGTTTGTGACCCCTATGTATTGCAAGTGCAAAAAAGAACCAACCTTGAATAAGGTTCATTTTTGCATTCCACAATAAATGGTGTCATCCCCCCAACACGAACACGGGGAACCCATGCACAGTTTTTTTTTTTGTTTTTGTTTTTGTTTTTTTTAAAGCATTTTTCTCAATTCAAAGGGTAGAAGACCCACTTACTCTGTCAGATTGGACCATACATGACCCAAAATCAGGTATGATTCAGAGAAGCCACTGACAAAAATTACAAAAACATGACTTTCAGTGAACTTTAGAATAGTGAAAGAAACCCACAGGTGTTTGTATCATTTAAAAAATATGTCCATATGTAATGCAAAAAAATAGTCTGTATTGATGGTTGTAGATCAGATCCACTGTGAACTGCTTTGGCTTACTAGCTGTTTTAGCAAGCCTGCTTTACACTAGATGCTGCTTGTACAACAGAATTATAGTAGTCTTGTTCTCATATATTTTTATGACTGGATTTCCATGTCCACAGCCAATATGTTCAGGTGTTGATATTGGCTTTTACTTTTACCTTGAGCTTTTGGCTTTTTCATGGGAAAGTCACAGCTAACTTTCTGAGGAAAAAATATTAACCTTTTCCTGTACTATACCATGACAGTAAAATTAAGTGTAAAGAAGGCCTAGATTTATGCAGATGTATTTGTTTGCTGGAAACAGAATTGTTTTTTCCTAGCTAGCATCAGTTTTTGTTTGCTGGAAACAGAATTGTTTTTACCTAGCTAATATCAGTTCCTTACCTGTTTTTTGCCAACAACTTAAATAAGTTATTTAAAATGAAATTTCTGTAGTGCCTTTTTGTATAACTAGAACCATGTTTGCTTTGTCTTTACAAATTTATAGATGTCAGCAGAAAAATAATGTAGATGACTCAATGGTAAATATATTTCTGCAAGTAGATTGATCAAAAGAAACCAAAATGGAAACGTATATCGTATAAATCATAAAGGTTTTCCTTGATTAATTGCATACTAATCTATTTGACATTGCTGTTATTGTATGGTATTGTATATTAGGCAGTGGTTTAAAGTGGATCTGAATGGTCCACTTTAATGTGTCACACAGCTTATATGGCTTCAGTCAAACTAAAACAAACTAGTGATGTTCTTTACATTTTTTAAAAAAAGCTTATATAGAATACTATATATAGTACTATTGAATGTTACAGCATTAAGAGATGCTGGTCCTTTTATAGAACACTCCACTGGATGCAGTATCTGTTAAGTACTTACAGGTATACATGCCTATTGAAATCATGACCTTAGATATGTATGTATTTCTTAGCCAGGATGGGGGGTCAAGAACTCTTGGAAGTCCCTATCCAACCCCCAGGTATGCAGTTTGGTACTACCTTGAATAAGGAAACTGATCTTGCAGTTTCATTGCTGTTGTATAGTTTTATATATTTTACTTCCTAGTCCTAAACTTTGACGAGGTTTTTATGTTTTTGTTGTCACACATGGTAAGCAGAGAATACCTTTGTATATGTAAGCAGGAAAATTGACTCTGTAAGCAGAGTACTTGCTTTTATTCCTCATAACAGGTTACAACAATAAAAAAAAATCTTAAAACGTTGCATTAATTATGTGGCTAATAGCATGATAATGCTAACAGCACAATAATATGTGTTAGAAAAATGTATGTTTTGTGATAAATGAAAAAATCTTTAGTCTTAGGGCGAAATTTATTAGGCTTGCAATAGCCGTTTCGGCTTTTCTGAGTTTAATCAGGAGAACAGTCTGAAGTTTCTCGTAGTAAGTATTGCGAGATTTGCCTTGATCGATGCTTGCTGTGAGAAACTTTTTTTTTTTATTGAATCGAGACAGACCTCTCAAAAGTTTGTCTATTTAAAATGAATGTTAGTCCAATAAAAAAAAAGTATCACCAAGTATATATAAAAAACTGCTTTAAATATTAAAGAATCGGGTGCTTAAAAGTTGGATAACATAAAGAATGCCTAATTAGGTGTGCTAAAAGGTTGTATACCTTTATGTGCAGGTGTGGATTTCTGTGGTGCTGTTACAAGAGGGTGCATTCCTGACTATGCCTTTTGGCTAAGGCTGGTTGGCTTGAGATGTTCACCTGTTAGTAAGAATTCAGAGTATATGTCAGCCCTGTATCTTACACTAAAGGATAGAGCGCTAGACTCCACACAGAAACACCACTCACCCAGTAAGTAAATGTATGACTCAAAGGGACTCTTGTGACAGTGCTTATTCATTTTATTTATTAGGTAGCCTAATGAACGTTCCTATCCTGAAATGGATATTTATAACACAGTTTGAAATTTGCATATGCAGCATTCTAACTCTCTCATCTTTCTGTGGCACACCTACCATCTGGAATGCTAAACCAACATCAAACCTTTCTTATAGCAAGTACTTATGATAACTATAGCTACTCTATCAATGAAACATTGTTTGTGGAGATGGCACATTACAAATCTTTTTTTTTTTTTTTTAGAACGCTTTGGGACATCCATTGCTTGATATTTTTCACTACAATAGGGTGGAGTGACTCTATTGACCTCCTCCCACTGAGTTGCCAATATAATTACAAAAGTGTATTTTATAAACAAAATTAACGTGAGTGTAATTGCTGAACACTTACCCACTTAATAGAAGACAAGGGGCAACTGAGTTGCACTATTCCTTAGCATTCCTACAGATGTGTTAACCTTCATTGAAGACTTTATCATTAGAGACTTGCACCCATTCATGGACTGCAATGTTCCCTAAGGTATGAACCAAATTAAACCACTGCTCAAGCTTAGACCTCTAGTCTAAAATACAGTATCAGGTACTTCTCTGTTTTTATGGGGGTTGCAACTGTAAGCATGTCCTTCTGTTCATGCCCTCTTTCTGGCATTGGCCAGACAAATTTTTTAGTAAATGAGCACTACTTTAAGCTTTACTTTTCCAGCTCTGCACATTTTGTCCAAGTCAGCTGCTGGT
>WMED01024558.1:0-11200 GCA_019650415.1 Pipa parva | reverse complement strand
TGGATCAAGATCCCACCTCCAGTTATCCAGTACCCATAACTTGCAATGTTCCTACACTGACTGAAACGAGAGGATGGAGGTCCCTGCCCCGTATAGCTTACAATCTAAACAGGAGGGAGACTTACAAGCAAAGTCCCTGCTTCTTTTCTGCTCCAATGCCTGACTTGAATCCTAAATCGGGATAGGTGGAGATAAATGATTGACATTATAGCTCCTCCAATCAGATCCCTGCTAGATCATGATTTAAGGGATCTGATTGGAGAAACTTTAATGTCAGTCATCCGTTTAGCAACGCCCAACCCAACTTGAGAATCAAGTCAGGCATCGGAGCAGACCCTGATAGGTCCACTTTAATTAATGTCTGAACAATGATTATATAACATGAATATTTTAAGTTTTCTCCTGGTATATCAATATATTTTACATTAGGTTGAAAATATTGGTCTATATTTATTAAGTCCCTTCTAACCCTTTTTATCGCTGAAGTGGTCACCTGGTTGTAGGGGTGAAAATACAGTGGTGTGAAAAAGTGTTTGCCCCCTTCCTCATTTCCTGTTTTTTTGCATGTTTGTCACACTTAAGTGTTTCGGAACATCAAACCAATTTAAACAATATTCAAGGACAACACAAGTAAACTCAAAATGCAATTTGTAAATGAAGGTGTTTATTATTAAAGGAGAAAAAAATCCAAACCATCATGGCCCTGTGTGAAAAAGTGAGCGCACCTGTGTCAGGGAATGAGAGCCACCCTGCGATCGCTCCTTCAGTGTAGGCCACAGAGGAGAGGAGCGCACCTGTGTCAGGGAATGAGAGCTACGCAGCGAGCAAGCGTGCCTTCAGTGTAGGCCATGGATCTGGCATGAAAACTGTCAGGTCGGGCCTGTGGCCTGCACTGAAGGCAACTGTGGTGACAGCATGCGTGCCATAGGTTCGCCATCCCTGGTTTAGAGCATTTTTTTCTAAGCCTCCATCGAAAAGATCAGTGATATCGATGGAAAAGGAGCTCCATTTAAAGTAATGTAAAATGTAGTGAGATTAATGTAACAGTGTAACATACAGAATGTTTAATCCCAACTGTATCATTTTATTTTTTTTTTTTACTTATTTTTGATTTATTGGCTGTTTAATTAACTGTACTGCATCAACCTAATAAAACTGTCCCCTCTAAGAATCAAAGCAAATGTCTTGCCCTTCACTATCCTAAATGTAGTTGGCTTGATTGGCTTCCCAAAGGAAAACTTCTCAATCTTCACAAAGCAAAACAAACAAAAAAAAAATGTTATTTACAGAATATGATGAATTAAAGGGAAATCTGAAATTATTGTTAACGTTGCTAAGTGTGTTCCTAAGTAATCCTTTCTGCCATCTAGAACCAAGGCATTGATTGCTCTGTGCATTCTGCAACATGCTCTAGTCAATTTGGGTTTCATTTTAATGCTATCTGAATTATATCATTAAAAAATGAAATATAAACTAAATAAATACCTCCCAACCCTCATTTGTTTAAAAAAACAAGCAGATATTGAAAACACATGACTGATCAAAAAATAGTATGCAGACAAATTGCATTTCTTTATGGTGTTAGTGGTCCTTTAAGCGACTAGGTTTTTTTTTTTTTTTTTTTAAAGTCCTCAGGGTAGTGGGCGCACGCGCACTACCCTGTATAATCTGACGTTTGTAATGTGCGCCCTCATGCCTGAAGGCAACCCGGAAGCGGAAGTGTTTGCTCAAACCATAAAGCGCTGCTGTACTGGGATGTTTGTGAGTGTTAATCTGGCTGCGATTATGCCAAAGCGGGATTGGAAGACCTTGGAGGCCCTGCGGGATTCCCCCAAGGGGAGACTGAAATATGATACAGACGGGATCCTGAATCTGGAGGTCAGACATCTTGCTTTGTATTTTATTACATTGCTGTGATATTAGTGGTATTCTTGCTCCCTATACCTCAGTGGCTTACATGACTTTCCCGTCAACCTGTGCAGCAGCCAAGCTATTTTATTGTTATTTGCTTTTGACATATAGAACTACACAGCAGTTGTTTATAAAGTTGGGCGCCAAAAACCCTAAGGCAGGTATTAGTCTGAATATCTGTTAGTATAAAAGGTAGGGGCAGCTCCTTTCCTGATGGGGGGTGTAGATTTTTCTTTCATTTTCCCTAGTTAAGAATGTTAACTAGAATGGAATGTTTAGCATCATTGCCCCTTTAGGGATGCTGCCCTGCTGTATGTAATTAGATATGCAAATGCAGTCACATGGGTGTTCTCTACAGTGACAGTAAATATAAATAGATGTTTTAGCTCAGTGATGCCCAACCCTTTTTGGCCGGGGGGGCCATATAAAATTGCGACATGCGTGTCACAGGCCGCTTGAAAGTCGCGACTTTTAAAATCGCGACTGCAACAAATTTTAAAGTACCAGCTGTGACAGTTTTCCATAGTAAAGTTGCGACTGCGACAATATTCTCATTATAAAGATGCGACAGTAACAGTCTATTGCGACTGTCTTTAGCTGGCGAATTCACACTTATATGCAACATGTTCGACTTCAGAATTTGAGCCACGGCCTGTAGGTTGGGCATCACTGTTTTAGCTGATGCTAAATAAAGTGTATTTTCCCAATCCTGTTCCTGCAATTTAGGAACATCTAAAATAGTTTAAGGGAATCTTATATTATGACACTTATCATAAATCCTGTTTGGTGCAGCTAGGGGACATGGCTTAAAGGTGCAATATTGCTGAAAAATTATATCTCGATATTTTCTGTAATTTTGTAGATAATGATAATAAACGATATTTTGCATTTTTTAAAAAATGTGTTAAGTCTTGTATTTCAATTTGGTGAAAAAATTGGATTAGCTGTGTTTAGGTTAATTCTTGGTTTGTCTGGTTCTGGTGTTTTTACTTGGTGCTGTGTGTGTCAGTGGCTGTTAGGCCTGATACATGGACCTCTATTTATGTATGTGTATAGTTGGGTCTCAGCTTTGTTGTAGCTTGTTAAAAGTGCGGCCACTCTGATAGCTTGCCTCCCGGAAGTCTCTGCAGCAGCCCATTCTAAAGGCATGGAGCCGTTCGATAATGATAGCTTGTATATCGATAACGCACCAATCACGATATTATATTAGACGATATATCTCGCACACCCCTAGGTGTGACGTGTTATGAAATAAAAGTATTAAAAGAAAAACTTCCATGGAGAAGATCTTCAATTCGATTTGTATGTCGCTTATTGGTGGTTTTGCTTCATCCTGTGAAGACTGCTGCATCTTGACCAGAGGGCTTATCCTTTTTGTGTGGTGTAAAATTATAATTCATGCATATTAGGATGTAAGCACCCCTTGTGATCGTCTTAAGTTATTTCATGGACATTCCCAATGTAAAATTGCGTTTCACACTGATTGATGCCTTGCAGTGCCAGAGGCCAGCACTTCTTTATATATGTTTGTTTGACTAAAAGACATACCCCTAATTTGTGACTTGCCTTATATGGGTATAATCACTACAGTATGTTTTCTTTGTTCATAGCTTTCAGTAACACTACATTTTATAGCTTTCTTGAATGTTCAATTTAATTCATCAACCAACTTAGGTCATCCATTTATGACATATTTTAAGGTGAAGTTAAGTTTGTTAATGTGCATTGTCTGGATTTTTTTCATTATTTTAGCCAAGACAAGTTTGAGTGCAGTAAGATAATTTATTTAAGGGATGTTGAGGTTTTATTTCAGATGTCTTAAAAACTGTCACTGCATTTGCCATGTCTCCACACCAGGCCAAAACATAACTGGAGGTTTGTAGAATGTTTGCAGTTCTTTGTTTTGTAACACAGATATTCTCTAATGCTAATTTCACCAGGAACTTGGTGGAAAACCTTGTTATTTTGATTATTTTTACTTAATATTTTACATTATATTGTTGAAATTAATAAAAATTAATATATAGATCATATTAACTATTCTTTACTAGCAAAAATCCTTAAATCCTTTTCTAGTTTTCAGTGAAAGTCCTGCCATTGACTTAATGTATTACTGGCAGTGAACTGGGGCTGAATTTTGTCAAATTTCTTAATTTTCTATTTTCTGACAGACTAATCTAGTCTACCTTACTCTCTCTTTGTTTGTTTGTTTTTTATACTTAGGAGCTGCTAGAACTCAGTCAAGCATCTTGCATGCTGCCTGCTTTTCCAAACTGGGTCCTAGATAATATTGAATCGCCAGAGAAATCTGATTCATCCTTTGACAAACGGCAAGCCATCCTTCCCCCGAAGGCGGTTTCACCTGATCTGACACTTGATTCTTCAACTGCCACTGAGAAAAAGGTCCCAGAGGTACTTTAGTCACAAAATGTTACTATTTTAAAAGGCAAATATTACTTACAAGCTATCGTTAATTTTATTAAGTGTGTGATGTCCTGATGCATATCCACAAATGAAGAACTCCTGGGTTCAACTCTGCACCTAAGTATATTGGAGCAAGATCTTGTAGGTCTCAAGCCAGGACCCTAACCAGTAATCTTAAACAAGCTGATCAGACCAATGATGTGGGGTGATCATTCCAAATATTACATAACCGTATGTGCAAATGATAGTGTTTTGTGTTCTTCCATCAAGTACCCTGATTAAAGGGTATGAAAAGTTTGGATAAAACATTATTTATATTTGACATGTATACATGTAGAAAGCCAACTTAAACATTAAAATGTAAAAACTATTTTGGGATCAGTAGTACTTGCCTCTTGTTTAAACAGCCCTGCTCCCCAAGCCATTCTGTGTGCAGACTTCTCCTGTGCAGTGACGATAAGCCCCACCCCCAAGTGACATCACAGAACCATTCTTGTTGGGATAAACTCCTCCTCCTCTCTTTATCTAAAAAGCCTGTTTATAACCCTGAGCATGCACAGATAAGACCTGTCCTACCACCTACTTGGTCAGCCGTGGAAAGAGAAGCCAGGGAGAGGAGGGGGGCGTGTCCTTACAAGGAACCTGTTTACAGAGACAATGCAATTACAGGGGGATATTGAGCCCTGCTGAGTTAAAAGGTTAGACAGGAGTTTCTTAATAGATTTATTGCTTGACAGTATATAAATGGGACATTCTTTATAGACTGGGTTTACATACCTTTTAATATTTAACAGTCCAGCATTCCCAATTTGGGAACATTGGACTGTTAAAGGTTCAAGGAGGCAGTGCCCTATTATCCCCAAACTCAAAACTTCATATAACTGGCACATATGGCTACCTAATTACCAAGATAATTCTCCCACATCATTGGTTTGGGTGGCTTGTGATTTTGGTTGGCAAATCCTACAGCAGGGATGGCGAACCTATGGCACATGTTCTTTCGCCACCGCTGCATTTCTTGATCCCCTCTCCAGTGAGTGAGCGGTACTTCAATGTAGGCTGCGGATACCGCCTGACAGTTTTCAGTTTGGATCTGTGGCCTACACTGAAGGACTGCTCACTGATAGGTGTGGCAGAGCTCATCCTCCAATGCAGGCACAATGGCGGCACCGAGTGCCGAAAAGGTCCGCCATCACTGTCCTAGAGTATGCCAAATCTGGAAACGTTTTAATTTTGAGGCTGTCGGCAGATTGCTACATGCTACATCCCTCTGCATATACAGTCTTATGCAGCTGAGTCGATGTGGATTTCGGTAATGTTATTAGACAAAGTATATACGTTGGAAATTAAGTAGAGCAGGAAAGAAGATTGTTGGTATAACTCAGAATTCTGCATCTTGATTCCCTGGAGGTCTGATCCACTTATATTGAAACATTAAGCCATGAATATCACCCTGTGTCACTGATATTTCTCTTATTAGGTTATATATCCAGCATCTCTGCAAGTTTATACAGAGGCTCTGGGTGTCTGTGAGAGCCTTCATTTGTATGATTTCCTGACTTAATAAAAAAAAAAATATATATATACTTTAATGTTGTTGTGTGTTTGTTTTTTTAATTCTTTTTTTACAATACACACATTTGTTACACATTTATATCCTGTCCTTTGATTTAGGCCAATGGGTATTCATTAAGGAAGGTAGATTCTCCCATCATGTTGCATTCTGCCAGGCTGACTGAAGTGGAAGGTTCCCTTCTGCTATACAAGGAAGCAGAGAGGATGAAAATGCAGGTGAGTTGGCAGTCATGGTGTTAATGGGGATATAAAGTAAAAAATCTTTTTTTCAAATGTCCTTATTTATTTCAGTGCTTATTGCCTGAATTAAAAAAAATTGTGGGGATTAATGTAGAGATCCTGCTGAGCATGTTTGGGTCACTGGCCAAAGCAAGATTGTCCTCCTAAATCACAGAGCACCACACAACTTGAAAAATAGACCCCCCCCAATACATGTTTCATACCCCAGTGCCCATTAGGTTGTCCGTTTCATGTACCACCCTCTACAGCAGAACCCACTATACCCACTCTTTCAGTGGCCTGGGCTAAAGAGAGCTGGGGAATTTGGCTAAAGGAGAACTAAATGTGTTAGATTTTAGATAAATTTATTTATTTATTTATTTTTTTTTTTTGGACTAATATTGAAATTATTTTACAGCCAGGTGCCTAATAAACCTTGTCATTCCACAGGATGACTTGCATAAACACATGGAGATGTGTATTCAGATTGAGAGACACTTTGCAGACCAGGCGGTTGAGCAGCTGAAGCGCTTCGAGGAGATGTTGGAGCTGAAACAGAGGCAGGAGCAGGACAGACTGCAGGAGCAGCTAGAAGAGGGGTAAATAATGATGCACAGAGATCCAGCCTTTCACAAATGGGTCCTCATGGCTGGAAAATAATCTATTAACTCTGTTTCATTAGCTCAAAGGAAGCCTTGGGACACCATGAGAAGCTTAAACACGAACATCGACACAGGGCAAAGGTCAGTTATCTGTACTGATGTTGGGGTTATAAAAGGTAACTGGTTGCTATGATGACTGAGCTTGGCAACTAGATAGAAGTTGAAATGTTCTAAGATATTGGGGGGGTGGGGAATGAGTTCAAATAAATAGAAAATACACCCCAAATTTTTTTTTTTTCCTGGCAATTGCTTTACCAAAAAAAAAAGTTTTTGTCAAAGCAGGACCAGTGGCTACACACACCTTTTCTTCTGATTATGTATGACAGACCACAGCAGGAAATATTAATGGAGGGTCTCCTGCTCCCCAGTATAACAGAGTATCTGTCCTTGTCCATTATTTTAGTACTTGAACAGGAAACTGCGGGAAGCTGAGCAGCAGCGGCAACAAGAGCAGCAACACGTTCGACAGGAAGAAGGCCGGGAACGGAAACGTAGGCTCTGTGCTCTGCAGCAAGAAGTGCTTCAGCTGGTTCAAGATATGGAAGTGGACTACAAATACCAGGAGACTCTACGCCTAGATCTCTCTGCTTACAGCCATTGTGGGAACCAGATATGTGACCTTTTGTCCAGTGTTGTGCGCTCCAGCGAGGTAATAGACAGTTTTTTTTTAGTCAACCATGCAAAAGATTAGAGGAAATAGAATTGGCAATAATGTATTTGGTAAGCAGGTTCCACTTGCCAATTGGTCTTCACTGCAGCAACTTAGTTTATCCTTACAGTATACTCTGGTTTGATGCTGTAGGTCCAAATGCATATAAATACCTGTTTTTATTTCAGTTCTTGTTAATATCAAACACCTACAATGTTGGTTTCTGTAACTAGGATAGCCAGGCCTGCACTGAGCAGTTTCAATCCTCCCTTTTCTCTGCATAGGCTACTGTAAGTAAAGCTGTAAATTGTATAGTTTCGCTATGTGCCAGCAGAACCTTTTAGGGCTGTCCTCTACCTATTCAATCTTGTTTTTATTAGGGCCTAATACAGTTGTAACCTCTATAAATAGGTTTGCATCTGTAAACATTACTACTACTACTACTACTACTACTACTTAACATGAAGGTATTTTGGCACATACCTCTATTTATCCCCCTACAGGGCAGTTTTCCTACCCAGGATGATGTGAATGTAGGGGAGCGCTCTGTCCTGGAGATGCGGACTCTGGTCAGTGCTATGCGTAAGGAAGTTGCTGCCGCTGAGGAGAGAAGAAAAGCAGAAGAGGCAGCAGAGAAGGAAAAACAGAAGAATATAGAAATACAGCAGCAAAAGAAGGATCAAGCTGCAGCACCGCTTATAAGCCAGAAGCCAACCAGAAAAGAAGGTATGTACATCTGGTTACAGTAAATGTGTTAATTGCCAGTGATTGGCCTATATCCAGTACCCCCGATCTACAATATCAGGATCATTTTGTGATAAACATTTAAAATATAACATAAGGCTAAGACCAGACAAGCCAGGTGCAGCACCCTGATTCTTTCATTTGTTAAAGTGCAATGCTTGAGCTTACCTCACTCTTCCCATTGTTAATGATGTGAGTTTCCTGAGGCCACATGGGAGTGTTACTCCTTTGACCAGCTGCTTAACATGCAGAACTACCTCCAGAAAGCACTAGGATGCCTCATGCCTGTTTAAAGATAATGGAACACTGTGATTAACCTCTCCAATAATAGACTTGGGTGCTTTACTTAAAATGGAGCTGTCAGGTCCAATTAACAGACTTTTTTTTTTTTTTTTTTTAAGAAGCAGCAAACTCCTTGATTCTTTTCTGCTCGGATGCCAGACTTGAATCAGATTTGGCGAAGCTAAATGATTGATGTTACAGCTCCTCCAATCAGATCCCGGCTAGATCATGCTTTAAGGGATCTGATTGGAGAAATTTAATGTCAGTCCACCTTTTAACCCTGCCCAACCCGACTTGACATTCAAGTCGGGCATCAGAGCAGACCCTGACAGGTCCACTTTAAAGTCTGGCATCCTTTTCCTTGTGTAGGTATTGCTGGTAATTGCTAGATATTATTTGTTTCAGAAACTTTGTCATAGATCATTGGTTCTCAACCTTTTGAGAACCGCGACCCCAGCCTGTGACGTCACGGACTGATGTTTTGGCTGAACGTCATCGCGTATGCACGTCACGTGGTGACATTTTGGACTGATGTCACCCTGCAGGAACCCTTATAAGAAGGGTCCTGCGGGCGCTTCCGGGTGCCGCAGCGGTTCTTGACCCCTGTGGGATGGTCATGCGACCTCCAGGTTGAGAACTGCTGTCATAGATAAAAGCACAGAATGTACAGGCTCAACTAGTGTAAAAAATACAGGGGCTACCATCCTTTAATTAACCTGAAAAAAACATCCAGAATTCCAGGGGGTCTCTGTGCTTTCCTTTTATTAAGGTTTAGTGATTCTTAGTTTGAAATAAAGAAAATAGGCACAGCAGCACCCAACTACTTCATATCGATGAGCAACAAAGGACCCCAGACCAGCAAATGAAGAACTGTTTAATGTAGGATTTAGAGTGCCAGCCAAGCCTGATGCGTCTGATGTGTCTACAGCCAGGAAAATGGTGCTTGTTTACCCATGCAGCACTTGGCAAACTGTTCTTTGTAATGTAACTCTTTCTTTCTTTAGGATTACAAGAAAAAACTTCTCCAGATATAATGAAGCGATATGAGCAATTACAGAGTATATGTGACCAGTGTCTGAATGACTGTAGCCAATTCAGGGACTCCAAAGACTCGCAGGTATGTACACAAGGGACCCGCTCTCCAGTTAATTTCTACTTCATTTGTGTCCCTGTTATAGCAATCTTTCTTTCCTTACAGGTAAAGAGGATCAGAACAGACATCCAAAAAGGTGTTACTATTCCTGTCAGCCAGATCTCAACGATATCTGGTAAGCATGGGAGATAAGAGAAGCTCTTTCCTTTATTATTCATTAACACTGACACCTTTGGATAAAACCCCCTTTAAGCAGAATACTAGGCGCTTGTTTGGTGTAACAGAAATCTGGATTAAGATGTATTAATCCAATTGAATTAATTACTTCACCATCTTGCACCCACTGTCTCTTTAAATCCTTTCAATTCTGACACTGCTTCCAAAGTCCATTTCAAGCCTGTGTTGTCTGCTTAAGCTTGCACTAAGTCTTCCAAATAAAGAAAAAGTCAAACCTCCAGACTAAATGGTGATATTCAACTAGCAGGACCCAGCAACTACGGTACTTGGAGAAAATCAGTGAGTGCTTATTGTATTCTTGAATTTGTACAATTTATTTTAAAAATTTTTTTATTTATATATTATATAGCGCTACTATATTAAGTAGTGCTTTACAGAGATTCGTCATTCACTTCAGTCCCTGCCCCATGGAGGTTACAATCTAGTTTCTCTATTCAGTCAAACACCCATAGACAGACACAGATGTATGTTTTTAGATTGTGAGAGGAAACCGGAGTGCCCAGAGGAAACCCACGCAAGTGTGGGGAAAACTTACAAACTCCCTGCAGATTAAAGGAGAACTAAAGTCTCAAAAAGTGCTGTGACTGTAATCAATCGGCTCAGTATAAGGCAGATATTTTAAGTAATCTTTTATTTCTTGACTTTAGGCCTCTTAGGTGTAGAATTGAACCCAGGACCCGGTGTTGCAAGGCAGCAGTGCTAACCACTGAGCCACCGCACTGCCCATGTGTTTTTATTCTTAAATTATTTTCTTACCTCTACCACAGACCATTAATACGTTATGTCATTTTATTCTACTACACATCATCAAGCAAGTCATAGAAAATTAATTCTAAAATGTCCCCATTTTTCTTTGATATTACCTTTACAGGATTTAGATTTACTTTTATTTTATTTATTCATTCTTATATAGCGCTACTATTTTATGCAGCGCTTTACAGAGATTCATCATTCTCTTCAGTCCCTGCCCCATGGAGCTTACAATCTAGTTTCCCTAATTTGTCACACACACAAAAGTAACAACTGCGGAGAAGCGCAAATAGGTGCGTTGTATTTGCGCTTCTCCGCAGTTGTTACTTTTGGAGGATTCTTTTTTGGGAAGAGGAGCGAACTCCCTAGGAGAGAGCGGCAAGAGACAAATCAAGGCACTTATTTGCACTACAACAGCAAGCGCTACGAGAACTTTTGTTTGTCACACACACAGATGTATGTTTTAGGATTGTGGGAGGAAACCGGAGTGCCTGGAGGAAACCCATGCAAGTGTGGGGAGAACATACAAACTCCATGCAGATGAAGTCTAGGGGGCATATTTACAAAAGTCGAATTTGATATCCCCACAAAATTGAATTCAGTTAACGCAGAAATTGGTGATATCGATATTATCGCCTATTTATCAAAGCATTG
>WMED01024557.1:0-11200 GCA_019650415.1 Pipa parva | reverse complement strand
AAATCCACGACTGTGACAATTCTCCCACTGTAAAGTCGTGGCTGCGATTCCCATAGTAAATCCATGACTGTGACAGTAGCAGTCTATCGCGACTCTCTTTAGCTGGCGAATTCACAGCTTGGTGCAACAATTTAGACTTTGGAGAATAACTCGCTTATACTTCACCAAAATGTGCCACTAACAAATCTGTTTGCAGATACGACTGGGAGGGGGCTTATTCACTAAGGTGCGAATTCAACTGTCGAATTCGCAAACAGCGGATTCCCATAGAAAATCAGCTATAATTTCCCCATTGTAAAGTCGCAACAATTTTCCCATAATAAAGTTGCGACTGCGACAATATTCTCCTTATAAAGATGTGACTGTCTTTATCTGGCGAATTCGCACCTATACGCAACAATTCAGACTGTAGTGGATGACCCCCTTGAGAGTTTAGTTCTCCCCCTTGGGTGTTTGGGAGAAAATAAAGCTGAATTATTTCTGTAAAACATACCCAAGTAAACTAATAGCCACGATCAGAAAAAGTGATCTTACTCAGTACTCAGAAATAACTGTTAGCAAATGTAGAATTTATTGACAGGGCAATGTTTTTAGTGGTCTAGTATTCAGAGTGACCAATCAGCAGTTAACATTCACTGGTATAAGGATGAAATTCTGATTGGTTACTATGGTTTACTAGACTTCTTCAAATGATTGCTGTTGTTGAATAATGCCCGTTGTATTGTATGTATTCATCATGTAATTAATTAAACTCTTGGCTGGCGCTTAGGGCACAGACTAATTTTTGCCCTCCGTTATCTTGAGCATAATAATGCAATACATTTAGCACTTGGCGTATAACATGCTTTTAGTGTTTTGATCTATCAGATTATAGGGCTGCTCTACCTACATCGCCCTCTTCTTATCATAATAATGTATATTTATCTTAAAGCAAATATGTTTATTAAATTTATGTCTTAACTAATAGCTTTAAATGTATACACAGTTTCTAGGTTAAAGAAGTCCTTGTTAATCTCTAGTTTTAATACAGAATTGAAATGGAAACATGGCTTGATCTGTAGAGCTAACCTTTTCTCATCGGGAATTAATCCTGTTTAAAAGATCGTATTCACGTTTGATCTCATTACAAATAATCTTCTTAATAGTTGATCCATTGGTGGGATTCTGCGGAGTATAATCTGCTTAACCTTGGCTGGAATGACACCTTTTTATTTCTTAACGAGGAATATCCAATGTAAATTTTAATACCTCAAGTAATGTGAATTCAAAACAGGTGAAACATCCTGTTTGGGTTATTCGTCAACAGAGCTAATATATTTGTATTTATATATACTTATTTATAAAGCGACCACAAGGTGACGCAGCCCTGTACAATCCAAAGCTATATTATTATATTGTAGCCCTGCTAATTTAAATCAAAGACTCTCTACTCACCAGCAGCTGGAAATAAATTTCCACTTAGAATGTAAGCTCCTTGGGGCAGGGACCTCCAACCTCTTGTGTCACTCACTACCTAGCACTTAATTTGATGTATCCTTGTTATATTTTACTTGTATTGTTTAATGCACTTTTCCCTTTTTTTGTATTGTACTTGTATCGCTGATTTGTACAGCGCTGCGTAAATTTGCAGCGCTTTATAAATAAAATTATACATACATACATACATACATGTACTCTGCTTTTGCTGTTTGTTTTGGTAAGTGAAAGCAAAACAGCCACTGCATCTACAGAGACTACAGTTCCCACAACGCAATAGGACTAGTTTTTGAACAACCACCAGTAAGAGAAAAAAGTTGCAAAATTGGGAAGCGGAAAGCCAGCCCTTTCTTAGGATTTATAAGGAGCTGAGATTGAGTGAGAGGGGAGTTTTTATCACCTGACTGCAGGAAATGCAGGACTGACCTGAAGGAAGAGATTGCCTGCCTGTAGTTTGAGGAGAGACAGGGCTAAAGCACTTGCAAAAGAGCTGTAGCTGGTGACAAATCCAAATAGGGGGTTGTCTCAGTAAAAAGAGCTATTGTGCTACCCTGACCCATCTCCAGAGATCCTGCACGGTGAATCCAGCACTGCACAGTGTCAATCTGTGGGACAGCTACTGCACAGTGAATCCAGCACTGCACAGTGTCAATCTGTGGGACAACTACTGAACAGTGAATCCAGCACTGCACAGTGTCAATCTGTGGGATAGATACTGCACAGTGAATCCAACACTGTATAGTGTCAATCTGTGGGACAGCTACTGCACAGTGAATCCAGCACTGCATAGTGTCAATCTGTGGGACAGCTACTGCACAGTGAATCTATCACTGCACAGTGTCAATCTGTGGGACAGTTACTGTACAGTGAATCCAGCACTGCACAGTGTCAATCTGTGGGATAGATACTGCACAGTGAATCCAGCACTGTATAGTGTCAATCTGTGGGACAGCTACTGCACAGTGAATCCAGCACTGCACAGTGTCAATCTGTGGGACAGCTACTGAACAGTGAATCCAGCACTGCACAGTGTCAATCTGTGGGATAGATACTGCACAGTGAATCCAGCACTGTATAGTGTCAATCTGTGGGACAGCTACTGCACAGTGAATCCAGCACTGCACAGTGTCAATCTGTGGGACAGCTACTGCACAGAACCTGTGACAAGGATAAAGATTTTATTTCCTTCTTACCAGCAAGGATTTGAAGCAGCACTAGGACCGTGAATGAATTGCAGGTACCAAAACTCTGCACAAACACAAGAACAACCCATTATTATTCTATTCCAAGCCACACTTAAGGGTGGGCTACATCACTGGAGCACCTGCCATTTTTCAGAGGCTTGTGGAGAAAACTGTTGGAGACATGCACATGCTAGAAGTACTAGTCTACCTGGATGATCTCATCATTTTTGGAAAGACATTGGAAGAGCATGAACAAAGGCTGATGAACGTCTTAGATCGACTAGAGAAAGAAGTAATAAGACTCTCACTTGACAAGTGTAAGTTCTGCCAGATATCTTATTACTTATGTGGGACATGTCTCTGCTGAAGGAAAAGCCACAGACCCCAGCAAACTAGAAGCAGTAACTTCTTGGCCCAGATCCAGGACCATTACTGAATTACATTCATTTCTAGGTGTTTGTTACTATTATAGGAGGTTTGTAGAAGGATTATCAAAGGTGGCTAAGCCCTTAAATCAATTTCTACAGAAAGATTCAGATGTAGAATTAACAGATTAAGATATAATATTGAAAAAAAACAAGGGAATGCAAGGAGAGCATAGAGCATCGCTGGACCAAAGAATGTTAACAAGCATTTCAAGAACTCAAGTACTGTGTAACAAAAGCCACAGTGTTAGCATATGCATACTCATCAAAGCCATACACTCTTCATATGAATGAGATCGCCTAGGTCAGTGATGTCAAACCTTTTCTAGGTCAGTGATGTCACTCACCAGTGCCTTCCCCCGAAGTGCAGACGCTGATGAGTGACAACATTGCAGCTGCGTCGGGGAAAGAGAGCTCCACAGCAAGCAAACACTCCTTTATTGTAGACTGCAGATCCGACCTGAAATCTGTCAGGTCGGGTCCACGGCCTGCACTGAAAGAATGCTTGTTCATTTGGGGGTTGAAAGATAACAGCGGTGGCAATGGTGTACATGCCCACAGAGAGGGCTCTGTGTGCCCTTGGTTCGCCATCGCTGGTCTAGGTGGAGTACTGGTCTAGGTGGATAATAATCCACTAACCTACATTAAGGCCACTGTTGAATTAGATGATACAGGCCACAGATGGATGGCTGCTCTTGCAAATTATAATTTCAATTTGAAGTACCGTCCAGGCAGCAAGAAGAGTGATGCTGATGGATTGTCTCGAAGACTTCATGAAAGTCTGCATCCAAATGATGAATGAGTGGATGTTCCTGCACATTGAGTATGAGCTATATGTCAATTTACAGCCCTTCAACAAGTAAATTGGGCAGAGAAAAGATTGGCCTCACAGAAAATGGCATACCAGAATTATATTGCAACCTAACCACACTACTGTAAGGCCGGAAGTAGTAACTACTGAGGAATAGGAGGAAGCAGCGACAGAACTGTAAAATTAGCAGGCAGACCCTAAGGCACGGTCTAAGGTACCCCTGGTATTCACCTAGAGCCTCCGCAAGGAGGTTAGGGCTTAGCTGCAGAAGGTACCCAGGTTGCCCCTAGGGCTGAACTAATACAGAGCTGGAGCAGTAGGGCAGAAATGGACACAGCAGGCAAAGACAGGACTGACAGTACAAGGGAACTGACACAGGATATGCAGACACAGAAATGCGACAGGCTACCTGACACTATAATCAGGCTGACGTCTTTACTAAGACAAACACTTGAGGCACCAAGGAAATGCTTAGGAGTCCTTATAATCGGGTGCCGCCATTACTGACAGGCTCCCTTATATAGCCAGGGAGCCTGTCAGGTGATCGCGGCAAGGATTTCAAAAATTGCGTGGCCGCGATGTGCGCGCATGTGATGTCAGTGCACACACGCAATGGCTGCAAGGAGAACTAGATGCGGTGCACCTGGCGCCAAGAGGAGACCGGCGCTGGAATGGAGCTTGCCTGTAAGTAGCATACCTAACAACTACAAACCTGTACAATGCCAGTTCTCAGTAATAGTGATTTGAGAAAGGACCAAGAGGAAGATCTTCTTTTCCCATTAACTATTGAAGTCTTAAAGAAAAAGTAAGTTGAGATTCTTCATAGCGGCACACATCCCCTAGCAAGAATTTTAGCAAAAGAATTAGATAGATTTCAGCTACGGGAAGGTTTAACATACAGATGAGCATCTAGTAATCTTGATTTTGAGAAATGGCAGTTACTGCTTCCACAAAAGAATGGGGATGTTGTCCTTTATTTTCTGCATGATGAAAATGGTCATCTACGCTATGAAAGAACTCTTAATCTAATGAGAGACAGATTTTATTGGCCTTGCATGAAACAAAATGTTGAGGATTATTGCCGCTCATGTCTGTGATTCCTTTGCGACAGATGGAGAGTCAGGGACCCATGGATTTGGTCTGTATTGATTTTCTTTTGTTTGAGCCTGATGAGGGTGGGATCAGAAACATTATGGCGGTAACTGATCACTATACAAGATATGCTCAAGCATTTCTCACCAGAGATCAGAGAGCCATCACAGTAGCAAAAGTACTGATTGAAAAGGTTTTTGTGAATTATGGTCTACCCAAGAGGATACATTCAGACCGGGGACATGATTTTGAAAGTAAACTTGTTCATGAGCTCCTGACTTTATTAGAAGTACAGAAAAGTCCTACTACACCATACCACCCCCAAGTAGATCCTTATCCTGAAAGGTTTAACCAAACATTGCTAGACATGTTAGGAACACTGACCACTGAGAAAAAGTCAACATGTGGTAACAGTCATACATGCATACAACAGTACTCACAATGATGCTACTGGATTCTCCCCTTATTTTCTAAAGTTTGGCAGAAAAGCAAGGCTACCAATATATATATAGCTTTTAGAGTAATAGCTGATGATAGTAACATAGTAACATAGTAACATAGTTTATAAGGCTGAAAAAAGACACAAGTCCATCCAGTTCAGCCTATTTTCCTGCAATGTTGATCCAGAGGAAGGAAAAAAACCCATGAGGCAAGAGCCAATTATCCTCATATTTTCCCTAATATGAGGATTATTGGCTCTTGCCTCATGGGTTTTTTGCCTTCCTCTGGATCAACATTGCAGGAAAATAGGCTGAACTGGATGGACTTTTGTCTTTTTTCAGCCTTATAAACTATGTTACTATGTATGTTACAATAAACTTAAACTAACAGTACTGCTGCACAATAAACTTAAACTAACAGTACTGCTGCACAATAAGCTTACATTAACAGTACTGCTGCACAATAAGTTTACACTAACAGTACTGCTGCACAATAAGCTTACACTAACGGTACTGCTGCACAATAAGCTTAAACTAACAGTACTGCTGCACAATAAGTTTACACTAACAGTACTGCTGCACAATAAACTTACACTAACAGGAAAATAACATACAACAATATTACAGTTACTTAGAACGATACTCTATAGAGATTAAAACTTTTTTACAGTTTACATGGCTTTTAATAACATTCTTCTGAAGGGCTGCCTAGCTTATTCTATGACTGAGCTTTTTTGTTTTTAAATAGGGACTGTCTACTTTTATTAAATCAACTCTAGATCAGTAGTTCTCAACCTTTTTATTGCTGCAACCCTTTAGTACAATTCCCTGTGATTTAGCGACCCCATTCATTTATTATTTTCTTTGCTACGTCATAACGACGGGGTCTTAAGCGAACCCCTGGCAAATCGTCATTCGACCCCCAGGTTGAGAACCGCTGCTCTAGATGAACCTGTTAAATTTTCTCTAAAAAGGCACGTAGTAATTGGAAGTGTAAATTTACTGTGTAAAGTGCAGTGTTTTGTGAATTATGCTTTTCATTTCAAATCAGTACCATGGATAATTATTATATCATGTTAGTTTATAACAGAGTTTACTATTGGCAGCAGCACTAGTTCCCCCAATATTGTGTCTCAAATATGGAAGCATTTCCCCCTATATTGCATATAAGTGTCCGGGATTCTGTGGACAATCCCATTTTTTGAGTCCTGTCCAATAGTCCCAGTCAACAACATCAGTGGTGCAAAGCCAATTACGACCAAGCAGGCAGTGCACTGGTGACATTACTACCAGGGGGAAAGTGCTGCCCCCTGGAAACATATATACCAGTGATGGCTAACCTATGACACGCCGAGACGTTTTTGCTGACACACGTCATGGTGCCGTTCGTGCCGTGCTCCCAGTAGGAGAGTTGCCCAGCCTCTAGATGCTGATGATGTCAGGTAGTGAAAATCATAGATAATTCTCAAAGTGACACACCACCCGAGTTATGCTCTGTTTTTTTATGAATTTTGACACACTGAGCTGAAAAGGTTGTCCATCACTGATATATACTGTATATCCCTCTCAGCATCACCACTGCACCACCAGTGTGTGTGTATATACAGAATTAATAAACCCTCATATCTCCCCACCTCCATAATAATAAAGTGTATACACAGATATATAAATATTTATGAAAGATACGTGTGAATGATTCCAATTCTAAGGAAAACGAATTATTCCAAAAAAAATTATGCGCTGCACTCATGTTATGATACTTGCAAAGGGTATGGTAGAGTTTTAAAATAAAATAAAAAAACATTTTAGAAGCTTAAAAACTCCCGCACAAAGAGGATGAAAATCGCTATTTATTGTGATAACAGTAGGATAACACTGGCAACCAAACCATCTACGGCTACTTGAGCAGGTCCAGAAGCCGGCTGATGTGGTTAGCATATTTTAATGTAAAACTGCAGGAAATGTTCCAGTTGTTACAAACGCAAATATTAACCAACGTTGATTTAGATTTTGGATATCCTGGGCAGACTGCAACCTTAACTTCCCCTTTAATCTTTAATTGGAGATTATTAGGATCTATAGAAATCTCCTCTTTATACCTGTAAAAAAAACAAAAACGATGAACATAAAAGTACACACAAAATAGTACGCGGTTGTCTGTTATTCTCTGACACAAAATTAGTTTTTACGAAATAATAAAGTAAATCACAGAAAAGCGCTACTGCATTTCATTCTATGAAAATACTTCAAAATATCAAATACCTGCAAAATTTAATATAACAAGTTATTAAAACCTGCTGATGCTTGAAAAAACTGTCATTACAAAGCACCGGCGGCTTTTCACAAACATCCTTGTTTTTTCTGTTAAAAATTCCATGGTTACTTTCCTTCTGCTAAGGTATTTCTTATGTCATCATGACTGTGTAATATTCACCCACAGTGCCTCCAGTGATAAAACAGTAAATATAAAAGTATTCTGCATTGCTTTAATTATGTCCCTGTCCTCAGACTGTACATAATCTTTGTGTGACATTCCATTTGTTGAACTTTCACTTAACATACCCCTTCACGAGCACCTCCTCGCTGGGCAGATGCCATTGACCTCATTCTCTAGCATCTCTTGGAAGAGAAATTTAATGTTGCAACTGTATTAAGCTGTATAGCTCTGAGCTTTGATTCCTTATGTAGTCTATCCTGCTGAGACAAACTAATCCACTGTTCAACTTAATCCCTATTTTACTACCAGTAGGATTTTTTTTTTTTCTTGTTTAGCGTGAACTGACAAAAAGAAAGTGTAAGTCTAAGTCTATAGAATAACTGCTATTAGGACTAAAATAGTGCTTTACATTCAAACATATACAGCAACTCATTCACAGATTTACATACAGCATTAGGGTGCATTCAGCCTTCATACAAAGGCATGTAGCTCTACGGGGTAGGGACCTCCAACCTCTTGTGTCAACCATAACATAGCACTTAAAGTGATGTATCCTTGTGATCTTATACTGGATTGTTTAATGCACTTTTCCCATGTCTGAATTTTATTATTATTCTGAACTGTGCAGCGCTGCATATGTTTATGTAAACATACATAAAGATTAAAGGGGGTTATTCATTAAATTCCAAGGGGGGGTTATTCACTCTGCAAACAGCGAATTCCCATAGTAAATCCGTGACAATTTCCCCATTGTAAAGTTGCGACAATTTTTTAAAGTAAAGATTGCGACAATTTTCCCATAATAAAATCATGACTGCGACAATATTCTCATTATAAAGACGCGACTGCGACAGTAGCAGCCTATTGCAACTGTTTTATCTGGCGAATTCGCACCTATACGCAACAGTTTGGACTTTTGTGAATAAGACCCCCCCTAAAAATTGTTGCGAATATTGTCACAGTTGCAACTTTATTATGGGAAAATTGGCACAATATTAACATTCAAAAAATTGTCGCGACTTTAAAATGGGGAAATTTTAGCGGATTTGATATCGGAATCCGCTGTTTGCGAATTCGACAGTCGATTTCACAGAATAACCCCCTAAAAGTTATATTTTACCAGTGCTGACTTTCAGCCAGGTCTCTGACCCAGCTCAACATGGTTTTGAGTCACGTTAACCCCCCGTTGACTGTGCTAACAGTAAATTGCAGATTATAACTTTTTGGGGCAAATGAGAAGGCTGGAAATTTATTTTTTTTATTGAATTAGACCAGTGTTTTAACCTGACAAAATATGGATGTGATGCTTGTTCTAGGCATTTACAAGTCATATATAAACACTTGAAGAAAATGTAGATTCACTTTTACATATTTTCTGAGCACATTTTTTCCTGTAGATCCTGCCAGACATTGTTAACATCTGCTGAAATCACAGAGATGTATAAGAGCAGATTCTATAGTTCACTTCTCTTCTCAAGATTCTTTTATTGCTAATTTAACAATGCTAGATGCATATGATCTCATGATTTAATCATTCAAATTTGACCATGGAGGCAAGTCATTAAACACAATGCCCCTTCCAGTCAAGTGAATTCATATTTTTTCATATATTAATAAATGATACCACAATTTAAACACATAACAGTCATATTGTTTGAGTCAGAAAGGCTGGTATGCAAGGGTCATAGCAAAGCATTCAGTCAACTGAAAAAAACCACGGAGTCTTCTGGAGCACAGCTAAAGTATTCGAAATATTCGAAAGCAGTGTACAATGGTCAACTCAATGGGCGGAACTAAATGGCACGATAATATAGCAGCGGTTTTTTCTTAATATGCTCTTTCATATTTTAATAATCATTATTTAATTATAACAATGCTTCTGAGGCTAAGGAGGTTATTAACTAAAATGAGAATTCGACTGTCGAATTCTCAAACAGCGGATTCCCATAGCAAATCCGTGACTGCGACAATATTCCCATTGTAAAGTCGCAACTGCAATAGTAGCAGTCAATTGCGACTGTCTTTAGCTGGCGAATTCATGCCTTTACGCAATAATACGGACTTTAGCCAATAAACCCCTGAGTGTCTATTTTAGCCATCCAATATTTTGAATTGTTGATATATAAATATAATAATAACAGCTATAGGAACAACAGTGCACCCTAATTTAATATGTACTAATAAAATGATTAGATAAAATTATCTCTGCACGGTTTATGTACAATATTGCAGGTATTTGTGTCAAAAACATACTTTTCTATGATCCATTCATAGGATTCATGAGGTCATTACATTAGTAGAAATCACAGCACGATTGTGTCAGAGATCCTGTAGCACATTGTCCTTACTGGAATCACGGCAGACATCTGTTTGTTAATTAAGGGCACAAAATACATGTGGCTTACACGTTCCACCAGTTTCAGTACTGTTAACGTGTCTCACCACCATAACCTGTCCTGTCACAAGTGAGCCTGCATAGCAGTGCAGTAAGTAAATGGTAATACACTAGGGGGTATTCCCTTTGTTTTCTGATTTTTGTTTTTTCCAGCGCAACCAATCTTTTTCCTTTTTGGAAAATATTCTCTCCTCCCATATACATTGAGGGTTTCAGCAGTTTTTCCTCACGTGGATTGCAAGCTGGACTCACACAAGTAACACTTGAACTAAGCATTCTTGGTGCTCAAATTGAACGCTATTACTGTATCATTGGAGTTGTTTTGAACAATCTGTTTTACTATATTCTGCTTTAACGAATTAGGGCGCTATACTTTCTAGGGCACAGGCTTGGGTCCTATACTGCATTTATACCATTACATTAAAGTAGCACTTTAGCTAAGTGTTACGTGGCCATGTGAATGCAAACGACTGAAGGCTGACTGGCACCTAATATCTTTTTTGTATGTGATTAGAACAGGGTGATTATCAATTTATATGTATTTTTGTTTTAATGACAGCTTATAATGACGATGGATACAGGAACTTAGGTGAGTGTAAAAAATATACCACAACCCTCATACTAGTTCTACAGTTTCTAATGCCACTGGTAAGAAAGATGAATACTGTGGGATTATATGAGTAGAGGGAGGAGCACTGCAGGATTATATGAGTAGAGGGAGGAGCACTGCAGGATTATATGAGTAGAGGGAGGAGCGCTGTAGGATTATATGAGTAGAGGGAGGAGCGCTGCAGGATTATATAAGTAGATGGAGGAGGGCTGCAGGATTATATGAGTAGAGGGAGGAGCACTGCAGGATTATATGAGTAGATGGAGGAGGGCTGCAGGATTATATGAGTAGAGGGAGGAGCGCTGTAGGATTATATGAGTAGAGGGAGGA
>WMED01024556.1:0-11201 GCA_019650415.1 Pipa parva | reverse complement strand
GCAGTCGCCCGAACTGTTCGCACTACTTCGGACAATGGTGAATTCCCCCCTTAGTGTGCTCGCTCTCTCTCCCTCCCTCTATATACTGTATATAAAAAGTAGATTAGATGAGTTGGCCCTCTGACATAACGTCAGTGTCTGGGTAGCAGGAACAGGAGCTTTATGTAATCTAAGATACACACATTTTCAACACAACACACAATCCTTTATCTATCTGGGTAAAATGTATTTTTTGTAAATCTGGTCTCATTTTCTGTTTTGTGCTTTATTTTACAGAACACATGGTAGTGGGGAGGGCTCTGTCTTTTTTTGGGGGGGGGTGGAACAAGTGGGAAATTTTTCACACTTCAAATTAACAAACAGAAATGTAGTTTTAAAATGTTTTATTAATTTGGTGGTTTGCTTATAAAATGAAAGGAAGATTTTCACAATTTCTTGAATGGTTACTTTTATGAGTGGCTGGACTGAATAAGCCCTGTGTTTTGGGCAATGTTATTAGAAGTTCTACACACCTGCAGCGTATGAATAGAATTCCAGTAAAATAAAAAAAAATATTGAGTACTCATATTGCAAATAGGTGTATGTAACATACTTTCAATAACTTAATCACCATTAATAGTTTTGTAGAATTCCTCAAACTAATTTATGGCTGTATTAGATTAGATTTTATAAGCTCTGAATAAAATTTTAAAGTTTCTTTAATCACACATATCTTGGATTTTGTCGTCACAATAAACAAATATTTGTAAAACATTATGGATTTTATATATATATAAAAAATTTTATATATATATATACAAAAATTTTTATATATATATATATATATACAGGTATATACATATATATATAAAATCACGTCTAATACATATTACTGTATAAAACAGCAAAGTAATGACAAGCTATTACTAAAGTTCTTGAGAAAAAAAAAATTGCAAGCCCAAATGTTGCTCAAGAATAAATGCAAGACAAATGTAGATTAATATACCCCCTCAGAATACATCATTTTAGTTCTGATTTATTCTACCTCTCCCTTCATTAAAATTATAAATCTTATATATATAAATCTCTACAAATTAACAGATTATGTTAAATTATTTTAGTAAAGGGCCATATTTATAATTTATCATTTATTTATAAAACAGTTAAGCCTCCAACAGTTTTTGACATGTAGTTATCACTGTTAAATCATTTTTGCAGTACATGTATCTATTTTCATTGCGTTTTGCATTTATATCCACTTTTTTACAGAAGCCCCTCCTCTCTCATCTACTTCAGCTGATAAGCCATGTGCCAAATGACTTGATCTGCACACTTGAGAATTCTGATAACAAATCATAATGAAGCAGGTGTGCAGCAGCTCTATAAAATGGTCTGGTGCTTAAAGGGGAACTATAGTCAAATTACATCTTTACATATGCACTACTATATTTTAGTGAGAAGGGTTTCCCCCCAGTAGTTGTTTCATGTGACACAGAATGATTGAATAGGCAGCACTGATAAACTCCTGCTCCAGGAAATGTGTGTGTGGTGTGTACTGGACAGTTTTCCATGAAAAGGGACCCTCCCCCAGACATTTTTGCCCTACTTACTACTTAGCACATGTGCACAATTCATCTTTCCCTCTAATCTCCTGCATTCCAACTTTTTACATGGATGTGTGCAGTTATATCAGCACTATAGTACCCCTTTCAATAATAATTAAGCTTTCACTCAATACCTTATTAAATTGATAGGTCTGACAGATTGGAGAAAAGCAGCCTAAACAGGTCAGAGTAAATGGTTGATCTTAGTAATCTAAATGCTACACACAAGTAACAGCCTGTACAGAGGTTACAGGAGGATGGGCTAGGCTTAGCTGATAACGTCTACACCAAATGCTTGTTTTTTTGTTATTGTTATGATTATTCTGCAAAATTGGTAAATGTAAACTTGTAATTTTATTGCTTGTTTTACTTAAAACTAGGTGGCCAATAAATACAAAGCACTTTTTTCTTTTTAGGGAATAAGGGGATTAAACCAGAGTTTATTTATTTAAGATTCCAAACTGATATGCTAAAGTAGAAGAAACTGAGAGCATTTATTTAACAGTAATAAATAGGATGGAATATTCATTTAAAAGACAATCCCTAACATTGTTTGGCTGTCATATTAGCCATTGTGCTGGTCTTTATCCTACACTGAAATGTTTTTTTTTGTTAAATAACCTTGAGATTGTGGGCAATCTCAGAAAGCATTAAACAGTATCAACATCTCACCCCTATATTCATACCTATGCCATAAAGTCCTGTGATACTTTTGTGGTGAATGTTTGAGTCTGTTTTAAGCACGCAACATACAATTTCAATGACAAAGGCATAGAGACATCTGACTATATGGAAAAAAATAATGGAGATTGCAAAACTAAATCCTGTGTGTGGCTTACAAAATGGCTGCCATGTCAGACACCACACCTTGACAGCATTACACACAGAATTTATTTATTCAGATGTATCCATACTTTTAGATCACTCTGTATATTATATTCCCATGCAAGATAATAAAACTAAATACATAAGCAGGTGACAAACAGACTAGTTGAAAAAGCAGCAAAGTTGCAGCAAACAGCAAAGGCCTTTGGCCACACAGATGGCTGTGTCCAAAGTGAATGTGAGTACCCTTCTATTTGATTCACATGTACATTTTATTTAAAAAGGAATTCTAAATATCACAACTGCATGAAAAAAATATAACAAAATATAACTTGCTGAATTTTTAATGTACCTTCAACAGGTGTGTACTGTTTTGCCTTTACACTACAGACGATAGCAAAAATTTAAGTCAAAATGATTTTAACAATAAGAAATAGCCCTATATAGAGTGTTTAAATGCAAGTTGGCAATAGAGAGTTTTAGCAAATAGAGCATCCTAAAATATTTTTGCTCTGAATTTCGAGCGCCTTTTGATATAGAATGCTTCCTTTTCCCCTTTAATCTCACTTCTCACATGCAGTCATCACATCTTACTTACAAGCTGGGAGCAAGATTGTTTATGTTGTACGCATAATATACTGCAGTGATGCTTAACCTACGGCCCGCAGCCTGAATTCTGAAATCCAAAATGTTGCATATAAGTGTGAATTCACCAGCTAAAGACAGTAGCAATAGACCATTACGGTTGCAGTGGCATCTTTATAATGAGAATATTGTCGCAGTCACGACTTTACTATGGAAATATCGTTGCAGCTGTTATTTTAAAATTTGTCACAGTTGCAACTTTAAAAGTCACGACTTTGAGGCGACACGTGTCACAAATTTATATGGCCCCTGGGCCAAAAAAAGTTGGGCATCACTGTTATAATGCATAATCAGTGTATAGTAGACTGGGTGCAAGAAAAATAATTTGAACATCTTGCCCCCATGATCTCCAGATGAACTGACTTGCAATATAAGATACAGGTTTTGCATACAAATTCTATTCCAAATTTCAAACAACACTACTGTAATTGTAATTTTTCTAAGGTTTGTTACAGCTACTAGCAACAAACTTACTGTACATACTTAAGCTTATAAAGAGGTGGGTCCATAACTGTCCTCAGTATTTGGCTTACTGTCCACAAACCCCAAGGTCTGCTAAATAATGACAGAAGCCATTAAAATAAGACGGAGGTTCCTAGACTAAGCCAGCATTTTAAAGAAGAACTAATGTCTCCTAATAAATCATGTTTGTTCATTTAGCCTACATGCCAGCAACACAATAAACCCATAGTCTCACTTCGAAGCCACCTACATGATTATTTCTGCTTCTTCAGCATGCAGAATTTAAAAAGTACACAACAGCCTTTGTAGCATTTCAACTTCACCTCTTGCTGTAAATGCCATTGTCCTGGGCATTGACTTCGTATAAAACATGTGTGAAAACCATACCCAAGTTTAAGCCTCATTGATATTCAAAGTTTAATGTAGGGGTGTCCAACTCTGGCCCACATTTATATTTGGCCTGCCAGAAAATACCAATTGTCTAATAGAACTAGCCTCCAGTAGAAAGTACTAGATAGTAACCTCATACTATCAGTCACATAGGTAGTTAAACAAATGGGGGAAAGCAGAATATCTGTTTGTAAATGTAAATATAGACTTGTTTGAAAAGGTTCATCATCATATCTAACGAGAAAGAAAAATTTACTTAATTGTAGACATTTTTTTTCAATATCAAGGTTGGCTCACCACTTTTCATTTTTAAATTTTACATTTTGGCCCACTGTGTATTTCAGTTTGACATCCCAGGTTTAATGGATAATGTGACATTCCCCAATCAGTCAAACAATATATGTGATGAAGTGTCAGGGTTCATTATTATATTAATGAGGATCCAATATGGCGACCATTAAATAGTACCAGCAGACCTATAGGTAGCACTACTTCCCAAAGTGCCGAATTCTTGCATGATAATACAGCAGTTTAGGCTGGCAGACCCTGAACTTTCAGCTCATCAGTTATGGTTAGGGTACATTAGCTCTTCTTTAAAGTACTATTATCACTCTATAATAGACATATCTTGATATATAATAGATTTGACTCTTAAAACAAGGTTACAAAATCAGCTGAAAATACAAGGATACTTTACATATGTTGTTAGCAGGTTTTGATTGCATTTAAGTTAATTAGTGGAGCCCAACTGAATGCATTTTTATATAACGGACCCCATTTTTTCGGTAGATCTAATCTTATAACCTTATCTTAGAAGCCTCAGCTGTAGTACAAACACACATCTTATAGACTTAAATAATACAGTGAAAAAACATGGAATTTAAATTTTACTTTACTATGCTTTTAATTGACATATTGGAAGTTTCTCAAATAAATCTTCTATTAAGCAAGCGAAGGCTTGATGACAGTGCACACTGTGGCTGTTATTTCAATTAAAAAAAACATGTATGTGTAAACAAGGCACCTCTCAAATTCACTCAGTAGGATGAGTATGCACAGGTCATTCGCCAAAGCTGTCATTTGGTTATATCTAAAAGTTTTGCAATGCAGCACTTAGCAAAGTTCTGCTCCTGTGATAAGCCTAAAGACAAACATTATATTGTACAATATGTCTTGTATTTTGTGTTTTCACTGTTTGTACTGCAAATATATAAAAAAAAAAATCTAGAATATAATTAGTCAATGGATCAGACAAAAGGTATATTAAAAACCAGAAGATATCCATCTAATGATGTGTTTCTAATTCAAGAATTGTCCATTCTCCATGTGGAGACGAACAGTCATCAGGAGAGAAGCTAGTCATGGTGAAACTAGTAGAGTCATCATATGGAGACATATCACCCCATCTACTTGAAGTATCACCCTGTGATTTACCCTGAGATTTTGACTGTTCTCTAGACAAATATAATGTCTGATTTATTAGGTATTGTGCTAAACTGAGGTCTTCAGGAACAGAATTTATAATGTCAACATCTGAGCCATGATCAGACAATAGCTGTCTTAGGAGAATCCAATCCCTTTCAACAAAATGCTGATCTTCAAAGCCAATATCCACAAAATTTGCTTCTGTGTTCATACTCTGTGCAATTCCTTGGCCAGGATCCACCTCATAAATAGGAGAAAGTGATTTTGAAGGACGATGTTCATGAATGCAGATTTGTGCCAATGAGTCAAAATCATCTATGTGTCCTGAAATAATTCATAATACTGTACATTGTAAAAGTGGTATATTCTTTTTTTTCCACAGACACCAAAGACAGACATACAGCTTGGCAATTCGAGCAGGTAATTATTCATTTGCCAAAATATACATTTCTATACAGTGATTTGCAGATTAAGGGTGAGTGAAGAAACTGAATCGCTCATGATAAAAATTGAGAAAAGAAGTTGAACATTTCTGATACAGAAAATGACTTATAATGTTGATGTAATTAAAACATACATGAGAAATAATGATTAAATATTGCAATTATTTAATCATGTCAAAGTTAATAAATATCTATATACTTTCTTCTTATCTTTATAAACATGCAAGTATTAGTAAGAGCAATGACTGACATCATATGTCAATTGATCTCCTAAAGAAAGCTAATGTGAATATGTACCTTCATAATTGTGGCTATAATATTTAGCACTACTGGTAGTATAGTTTCAATAGTATCTGCTTTTCTTTATTTCCATATGGAGGGATTCCAGATTGTGCATTCACGTTCATGCAAAATATGTGCATGTACACTTCATACCCATTTCTTTTCAGTATGGTTATGATGTATAATCACATACATTTCATAACTGGACCAAGTTGAAACCACATGTCCAGGTGAAGGAAGACACAAACAGGACTTAATTTCATCTATGATTCAAATGCTACAAAATTAGTTAGCAGTAGTAAACAGGTTCAGATTTACTGGGGCTTATTTTATTTCATGGTTTTTTTTTCAGTTTACTTCTGTTCCTCTAGGAAAATTGACAGCTTTGTCATACTCCAAAGCCAACAGACAATTCAGAATTTATTAGTTTAACTAAACATATATTTCAGTATAACAAAATTTCAATATTTCTTCAAGCGAACCTTGTATGACGTACATATCATTAACATTAAATATTTTACAGTTAATCATAGAAATGTCATGCTCTAGCAATTTTTCCCTTAAAGATTTTGTCTCCCCCCCATACCCCCCCAGTAGAATTATCAGTTAAGAGCTTCGACTTTATTTCACAAGAACGTACCTGGTATTCTTGAAATATATAAAATACATTGTGTACAAAGTCAAATGCATTAGAGGTATGTTTAAAATTACCATATTGTATTTTCCTCTGTTATATAATCCTCTTTTTTAACTCCCAGAAGTTAATTCTGAAGACCATATTAAAATTATGTCGTGGTACTACTTAAGATTTATTACCTTCAGAACTGCAGTTCTCAGATGGTGATGCATGGTTGTCTTTGTCTTGATGATCAAGAAAATTACTTTTACAAGTACTGACAGTTTTAATACAGCCAAACTTTTGTGAATCAGCAATTGTTTCTGCAGTAATAAGGTCCAAATGACACGGTCTTGTCTGAGACTTAAATTCACTTTCTGCAATTGTGCACTTGGTCTTACAAATATGTGCTTTTACCTTGTCTTGGCCCTTTAAGAGACATTTTTGTTTACTGGGTTGTTTTTGAAATGAAGCGCCCTCCATGTATATTTCATTGGAGGGGTCTTGATTTAAATATATGTTTTTACAATCTACATCTCTACTTTTATTTTCTTTATGTAGAGATCTCAAATATTCTTCTTCATGTTCACCAGAAATGTTTTCAAAAACATCAGATGGTGTAACAGTATCTCCCTTGTGCAATATATTAGGCTCTCCTTCATCTATACCCAGCTCTTCACACTCATCAACAGAGAGCAGTACTGATCTTGTAAATTTTTTATTGGGAGCAGCTTGGTTGCCCACACTGTCAATTTCATTAATATCATCAAAAGCTAAATTTACAATACCCTGGAAGGGCTGCAGTACATCTGCCAGTACTTTTTGCCCTGCAGTTTCAGCTTCAGATCTTTCATCTTCTGTTTCATCAGCAGATGAAGAAAGATGTTCTGTTTCCTGAGGAAATTGTGCATTGCAGCTAAAAGATTTTTGACTGATGCTATTCTTAGTTAAGTCTCTCTGAACCCATATTTCTGGTCTTTTTTGTGGCCCTTCATCATCACTTGTGGAGTTGACACGGAAAAGATCTGAAGAGTTATCTTTTTTCATTTTTACATCAATTCGCAGACTGCCATCATAACCTTTTAACTCTTCAGGGGTACTTGTGTCACTGCTACTTCTCCCAAGAAAGTCATGGCACCGCATTGTGCTGCACTTTGATATCCCTCTTTCATTTGAACCATCATCATCCTGAGAACCTCCAGCATCATAATCTTCTGACCTTGGCTTAATATCATCTGATGATGTGCTTGCACTCCCTGTTTCTGATTCTGGACTCTCTCTATCATGTAAGGTATTTGACGGTTTACTCCAATTAGAAGAAAAATGGCTTGCAGTGTTATCAATTGCTGGTACAATATTCATCTCCAAGTGACATTCTGATATACTCACTTCACTGGTGTTAATGGCAGATGAGTTGTGCGCTGGAAGAGTTTGTAAAAAGCATGAAGCACTGTTTTGGGGATTGTTTATACCACTGTTCGGGACTGAGGAAGAATTTAAGCAGGTTTCATCTACTGTGTCATTTGGCTTAAAATTTGCTTTATCTACCTCCTTTACAGAGCACAATTCACTTTCACTTGAACTGTCAACACATTTATTCGAGTTCTCTGATTCACAGACATTTTTACCATCTAGAATATCAACTCCTGATGCATTTAAAAGCACATTCACCTCAAGTAGCTTTGAATCCATTACCAAAGGTTCTTTAGCTTCTCTCATATCTTCCCTTGTATTTGAAACTAAGGGTTTAACAGACTTTGTGCAGTTGTGTGTCACAGAATCTTGATTGTCTACTGAATTACACTTACAAGCCTCATTCTCAGATGATGGCAAGTCCTCTGAACATTGTTTTTCAGAATTACCTAATGGCTCCAAACAATGAACTAAATCTGTCTGCTTGCTTTCATTTTCAAAAGATTGCAAATTATCAAAACCATCTGTTTTATCAAGATTTTCATTCTGACATAACATATTTTGGTTGCAGTTGTCTTTAATTGCATTAAGTGAACCTTTATGTTCCCTCCTACAGTTTAAGCTGGCAGCTTTGGAATAATTTGACTTTGCCAGAGCTTTCATTTTGGATTCCTTTTGGTTCATACCAGGACAATTATTCTCTCTAAAATCATGCTTGGGTGCTTTTGGTTTTGCACTTATTTTGCTTGTTGATGCAAGTGTATTTTTTGAAATATTTTTATGCAAAGACTTTACATCTGACTTCTGTTCAGCATATTTGGAAGTAGCAGATCTTACTGGATTTGTTCCATCACCATGTAAACCTGTTCCTAAAAATAAAATTTGAGATTTAGTACAAACAAAGGATAAGAGGAAAAACAAATTTACTGCACAATTTAAATACAAAGTGAAGTAGACAAAATGATTATTTTAAGTGTATGTTAATTATACCTACTGATCACCTCTTTCACTCCAGTGCAGGCTCCTGCTTCAAGATTTTACTGTTCTTTTTTCAGCACTGCAATCCTCTTCACTTCCTGTTTCCTTTTTAACATCACTAATTTTTTCATCTGTGCATGCGCAGAAGAAAAAAAGAAAAATCAATGATGTTGAAAAGGAGGAATGAACTTAAAGAGGATCACAGTGCAAGAACAGAAGAGACGATCGGTGTTTCTTAAAGTAGGAGCCAGTGTTGGAGCAAGGGAGATGACCGGTAAGTATAATTAACCTCCCCATTAAGAATCACCCCTAGTGAGAACCAACATTAGTTCTCATTTAAAACAACTTAGCATCACAAAAGTACCACTTATTGTGTTAAGGCATCATGAACTCTTCGGATATCCTGCTTGTATACAGTGAGGTACCTAAACTACAGTTACTGTGTATGTGCACACATCCAGCAGCTACAGGTATAGTCTTGTGAAAAACTATTTGCATTGCAGTTTTTTTTCTGTTTTTCTTTCTTTTTTTTGACAAATGTGGACATATCCATATATTATCATCAGTCAGACAGCATATAAACATAAAAGTGATATAACAGTCTGTCTAAAAACAAACAAATTTAATATGAAATTAATTTATTATACCAAGACAAATAATAAAAAAAATAAATGATTTATTACACCAAAAAATTCACTGACACCCAGTTTGCTTTAGTAGAAATACCTTTTACTATAACACATGGTATTGTGCCAAGCAGGTTTTCTTCTACTATATGGCATTAAACAAGATAATTTTTATTCACTTCTCCATGGCAACTGTTGTAGTAGTGTGACGATTGAAAAGTTTCTTGCATCACCAGCTTATTTCACACGGAACATACCCACAATGCAACTCAGTAGAATTTAGACTTTAGGAATCGTCCATTTCTTTTTAGTTAGTTGTTCCTTGGTAGAATTACTGGTATGTTTTGTGTTATTGCCATATTGCAATGTCTAGTTTTCTCTAAGCAACAAACTTCTGACAGATATTCTAACAGACATCATCAAGCACCTTCTGGTACAATGAAGAATTTATCATGGTTTCTATTCTAGTGAGCTGCCCTGGAATTAACACAGAAAAGAACCATAACTAAAGGGCACCCTTCCTTTTCCTATAAACAATAGTACAAATGGATTGTGTTACCTTGCTTTTTAGACATTGCTGCTGGTGCACTCTTTGGTCTTTGTTGAGCAGGGATGATTGTAGATTTGGTTACCTTTTTTTTCTCAGTAACTGATTCACTGACACTGCCAGTAAGATTTTTTGTTGACAGGCTATTAAGAAAAACACAATGTATTAAGTGGAAATGCAAGTAACATCTAAATTAGAATCAGTATAGAGAGACAAACTACCACAGTAAGTTATGCATTCTTTGAACAACTTTATTTTAATAATTTAAATCCATCGGTTATTCCCAGGAAATTAATAAATTAAATTTGATCATTAGGCTAAGTTTTATTTATATAAGGCTAAGTTGACATACCTGGCAGTTTCTCCATGGCATTCAGCTTCATTAACCTTCTTTTTGGTGGAAGACCCATTTAATATTTTTGCTGTAGATTTTGATTTAATTGCTACAAATTAAAGACACAGTTTGGGGAAAAAAATGTTAGTTCAGGACTACACAAATCCTAAACCATCAAACACAACATATCCATTAATAATATGTATGGCAACATTCGTAGCTAGTAATATATTGGTTGCTTTTTGTCAAACTCTCTCTTTCATATCTGTGAAATCCATATGCAAATAAGACCAACATTTTTTTAGTCAGAAGCCAGTGGATAGATGAGGTAGTGGAAACCAGGAGATGTCATTAAGGCTGGGGTTACCCTAGCAGATTTTCAGCTGAGCTGGCAAAATCCATCTCCATTTTTTCATGTGCGATAATCCACACAGGCTATTGTGTTTTGCAAGATAGACAATAATGAACATCATTAAAAAAAGCTCAGCTGAAAATCAGCTAGTGTAACTGCAGCTTTAAACTGAAAAACACTTAGCAGGAAAGTTCAAGAGTAATTTAATCACCCCCCAGACCAGGAGTGGGCAATTAATTTTCCCAAGGGGCCGCATGAGAAATTAGGATGGTTTTAGAGG
>WMED01024553.1:0-11202 GCA_019650415.1 Pipa parva | reverse complement strand
GACGCGACTGCGACAGTAGCAGCCTATTGCGACTGTCTTTAGCTGGCGAATTCGCACCTAAATGCAACTATTCGGACTTTAGTGAATAACCCTCTATATTGCTATAAATAAAATATTGATGTTATCAGCGCTTAATATGTTGCGATGTTTGCAAATGCAGAAAGTTGTGCTTATATGGCAGAGGCACATTATAAGGGGAATTAATTAACATCTATAGAAGTCTAGTAACCCATGGCAACCAGTCAGAGGTTGTCTTTCATAATTTTAGTTCTCCGTTATCATTAAATGCTAACATCTGATTAGTTGCTATGGGTTACTATAGTTTTGTAAATGATTACCCATAGACAAAGGCCCCAATATGCACTTTGCTGGTAATAAAAGGGCAGCATTACAAATGGCTAGTGTGGCCCAAGACTAATTATGCTCATAGTGAAGTTTGCCATTATGCAAGATCTACACTAGCATTTTGTATTGCTTTTTGTAATCGCATCACTTACTATTTAGATGCCCTTGTTACTTACAATGGGAAGTGCTGCTGTCCATCTACTCTCCGCTTAACTCATTGCTAAAAACCAGCTGAAATGCTGTAGATCAGTGTTTCCCAAAGTTGAGTTTTTTGTGGCCCGGTTATTTTTGTGCTTATCCTTCGTGACCCAGCACAAAGGATAAGCACAAAAATAACCGGGTCACAAGAGCGCCGCTCATGAATATTCATGAGCTGGGTTCTACACGCATTGTACGCAATGCGTGTAGCAGCATGAAGAACCCGGCTCATGAATATTCATGAGCGGTGCCGTGCGCGAAGTCCCTTACCTTCGCTCACAGCACTGCTCATGAATATTCATGACCGACGCTCGACCCGGCAAATAATTTTCGTGGCCCGGTACCGGGTCGCGACCCAGCGTTTGGGAAACGCTGCTGTAGACTCTTAGGCTGTGGCCACTTTAGCACTTGCGAATACTCCATTTTACTGGCAGTAAAGGCTTATTGTTCTGCTCATTTTGGGCCACACACCATTGGTTGCTAGTTAAAAGTAAAGAGGAGTAAATGTTCTCTTTGAATTTCTGATTTTAATTTATTTGCGTTCTTTCTCTTTATTTTTCAAAAAGAACAGCAGTACAAAAAATGTAAAATGCCTCAAATACATTTAAAGTTATTTTATATTTCAAGTCATGCACTTTAAAAATGTTATCTTGGAAGTTCAACTCATAAATTTATTTTGATTTGTTTTTATCTTTACTGATAACAGCCATGTTGTTTAAGTTCAGGTTCACACAAGCGTAAATACTGGCACATATATGCTACGCTGCGCTTAAAAAAAAAAAAAAAAAAAAAAAAAAAAAAAAAAAAAAAAAAAAAAAAAAAAAAAAAAAAGCATGCCACAAATCCCTATGCTGCTTACTTGCTCCAGCCACACTAGTGTTGAATGTGCACATGAACACTTCTTGTCCTATATTTGACAAGCATATGGACGCGACGCAAATAATGTGTCCAAATTGTAGGACCCAAGAACGCCGAGGGAGCATTCACACAGCGTCAGGCAAGTACAATAGAAAAGTTGATACAATAAAACTTTGTTGTTTTTACCTACGGGAGTGCTGGACTTCAATTGTTCTACAATAGAAAAGTGTCTCGAAGATACGACAACCTGAACTTGCAGTCATGTTTTCAGGATGTGCTTTTCTATAAGCGCAGATCATACATGTGGTTGTGTGAACCCGGCCTAACAGACCCAGTCACATTGTTTTCTGTGGTGCTTTAGATCAGAGGTCCCCAACCCTTTTTGCACCAGGGACCGGCTTTAAGCAAGACCAGTTTTCCATGGCCCGGTGGGGTGGTGGTGGGGCAGGTGCGGAGCTTTGGTCATATGGTCATTTGGTCATAACATGTTCTGCCGGGGGCGAGTCAGTGAGGAGAACCTGCCGCCCCACCCCGTCCATGCTGTGCTGGATGGCCGCATCACTAAGACCCGCCCCGTCCTGCATGATGTTCTTTGCCGGGAGCTGCGAGCTGGCACGGCTATGGCAGAGAACATTATCAATCCACAAAGAGCGTGCTCTGGCCATGCGCAGGGCTGCAGAGCTAGCTGTCAGCGGCGCCGCGGACCAGCTGAAAAACCCCAAAGGCCCGGTTCTGGTCCGCGGACCGGTGGTTGAGGACCTCTGCTTTAAATAATATATTATCAGAAAGTGAATCCTAAAGCCCAATGTTTAAAGCTAAATATCAGACTTCTAGACACAATTTAGAATTTCTGAAAGCACATATTGAATATATATCTTTGTATTTATTCATATTTATATAATGCTGATATATTACACAGTGCTTTACAGAGATTCATCATTCACTTCAGTCCCTTCCCTGTGGAGCTTACAATCTAGTTTCCCTATTTGGCGGCACACACAGACAGACACAGATGTATGTTTTTGGATTGTGGGAGAAAATCGGAGTGCCCAGAGGAAACCCACGTGGGTGCAGGGAGAATATACAAACTCCATGCAGATGAAGTCCAGGGTGGAATTGAATCTAGAACCCTGTGCTGGAACCACCGAGTTACTGCGTAACTATAAATACATCTGAAGAATTTTCATTTTTTGTGTTACTGTTCTTTTAACTTTAAAGAGAATTTTTGTTTAAGGTTACTTTAAAGGAAAATCTGCAAAACCAATCCATATAGTCATTTTCTTTTTCTTGTGTTGTTTGTTCTTTACTCAGCAGTAAAAATGAAAGGTTTTGGGATGATGATCACTTTAGAACTTTTTGTACAATAAGTAACTTACCGGTAATCGATATACTAAGAAGGACTATGGGACATAATTAAAATGTGCATATCTAAGGCTCATGTGTTTAAATCCACATTTTTGAGGACATTCAAGAGAAAACAATATTTGGTAAAAGAAAATGTGTATTTATTCCAGCAAGTACAATTTTCTGGCACATGGCCTAAAAAAACTCATTGTTACACTGTGTTGTTGCTAAGAACTTATTCTCTATCAATGGTTCTCAACCTGTGGGTTGCGCCCCAGTAGGGATCGCACAACCAGCCCACAGGGGTCGAGAACTGCTGCGGCACCCAGAAGCGCCCACAGGACCCTTTTTATAAGGGTTCCTGCAGGGTGATGTCGGCCCAAAACGTCACCACGTGACGCGCGTACGTGATGACGTTTCGCCTGAAACATCAGTCCATGATGTCACAGCCTGGGGTCTCCGTTCTCAAAAGGTTGAGAACCACTGTTCTATATTATACAATGTTATTGGTACTGGTCTTGCCCTTTTAAAGAAATCTCACCATGTTTGATTCAGTTATTGTTAGAAAAAAAAAACTACTTCAGCAACTGATTTATGTACTGTATTTTCCGGCTTATAAGACGACCCCTGCTCAACTTTTCTAGTTAAAATATAGAGTTTGGGATATACTCGCTGTATAAGACTACCCCTCTTCCAATGCAAATCCTGCTTGGATCGGTCAGCTCTCCCTGCCTACCCAACCCTCCCTGTCTCCAAGACTATCAGAGCACCATCACACTGTGCTGCCCCCACAAGCCCCTTCCTGCACTGTGCAGCCTCCACCCACACTGTGCTGCTCCTACAACCCCCCTTCCACACCGAGCCTCCCCCTCTTCCTACTCCCTACCCTCTGAAGAAGGGGGACGCTATCTTAGTGCTCTGCCCCCTCCTTTTCCCTCTCCCTACCTACCTCCTCCATTGCCCAGCTGTCTGTGCTGTAGAGCTTAGCGCTACAGCATTTCCTCTCCCCAGGAATGATTAAACTTCCTGTTGCTCACAGGAACTTACATCATTGCTGGGGGAGGAACGCTGTAGCTCTTCGCTCTATAGCACAGACAGCCGAGCAATGGAGGAGATAGGTATTTAGAGGAAATGGGGGATTCCTGGCGTATAAGATGACCCCTGACTTTAGAGAAGATTTTCAGGGGTTAAAAAGTCATCTTATACGCCGGAAAAAACAGTAATAGAATAGGTTTTTTTTTTTCTTTCTGTAAATGTAACAAAATGTCCAAGTACAGGAAGATCTGTTTAAATAATTAATAACACATATAATAATCTAGGTAATATATCTTTTAAATGCTGGCATGCTGCTTTTACTGTTCTAAGATAAATGTTATTTTATTTTCAGTGCCTGACCACCCTTACAGCATTAAACTTGTAAACTCATACACTTATAAAATAGGAACCATAATACTCTAAAGAAGACATACAGGGTATTTGGAAAGACCTTTTCTAGATCATGGTAGAAATGCCATTCGTCCAGTTAAGATTGTTTGCGGCTTGTTTAATTCACCTTTACAAGTAGGGATTCCAAGTTACCAGCAACAGGGAATCACAGCTTGTTTGTTATTCCTTGTTACTGTTAAACAGGAAATTATCACTTGTGGCCAGTGATCCATGACTTTTAAATGGACATAACGAAAGAGGAAGTAAGACAGAGAGAAGGTGCAAGGTTGGAGAACATCACTTTATTTCAAATAAGCTAGGGCTATTTCCATTGGGTTGAATAAAACCCAATATAATAATCTTGGCATTCAGATTCAGAAACTTTATGTATGTATATTTTTTTTATTTATATACTGCCACTAGGTTACATGACGCTGGCTTGGACTTTGTAATTATTTTTTCACACCTTGCGTCCCTTTTAAATAGTTTTCTGCTAGTAAACCGATGAAACAATAGAATGCAAAGGATAAGCTTTATATATTGTGATCATTTTATTTGTGGTTTCCATATTTTTTTCCTTTTTCTGTCAGGTCTCCTATGTGATAAGAGATGAAGTAGAGAAGTACAATCGCAATGGGGTGAATGCACTGCAGCTCGATCCTGCGTTGAACAGGCTCTTCACAGCAGGAAGGGATTCCATTATCAGAATATGGAGTGTAAACCAGCACAAGGTTAAACATGCTTAGATATGGGGTTTTGATGTTCTCAATGGGAGCACTGACAGCTAACTGACTCCTTTTCATGATCACTATGTTGTAAAATAGACAGCTAGGTTTCTTAATTTCTCCCTTATAAATTACATTGGGGGATAAGTATATTACAGAAAAACCTTACAGGTTTTTTTTTATTATTACAGAAAAACCTTAATGTTAAAAAACTCAGATTTAGTTGGGCTTAATTTTTTCTTATTTCCTTCATTTAAAATGATTTAACTTTTTGTGCATCTTTGCAGATTATGCCTAGCAAAATAGCAGTGGCATTAACAGGCAAACGATTTGGCTCTGTCTAGATACAGCATTAACATGGTGGAATGGACTCCATCACTGTTAAGAATTGTGTATGTGACATTTTTCTTTTCAAATCTCTTTCACTTTTTCTAACTGAATCTCACCATAACAAGCAGGCAGGGGTTCGGGCTGTAAGAAAGGCAATTTAGACCCTGAATAGAAGGAAAAATAATAGGCAATATAATGTATTATTTGTTATACAAGTCTCAGATGAATGGATTTTTTGAAAAAGACAAAAAGAAATTAGGTGTTTTAACATTGGCAATTACTACCAGCAGCTAAACTCACCTGAAACACCTCCCAATGATTTATATGGCTACTATACCAAAATTACATTTTCTGCTTTACGCAAATCTGTAACGGTGACAAAATGCTTTGAGCGTGGGCTACCATATTGCCTTGTGCATGTATTAACATGAAATGATCAGTAATGGGTGCTGCTATGATTTTGGATTCCAATCATATGTTTAAATATGTATACAAAGGTAGCCAGTGGATACCCTTTTGATTTGTCTAATTAATGAAGCAATAAAGTCTTAAAAAATAAAAATATATGTTGTTCCTCACCTTTCATCTACTTGTAGTGCAGAAATAGAATTGATTCTTCCAGCCTGCAATTGGAAGAATTGCTAAAATAAAATGTTTAGGTATATCTTTCCTCTGGTACGTCACTGTCGCCTCCTGATTCTAGCCCCAGAGGCACATCACTGATGTGAGCAAGCTTAGTTTCAGCAGACCTAGTACTTTGCTAGTGCCCAATATGAGCATGCAGTGTAACGGAGGGGGCAGGGTGGAATACTCATTGAGAACATGACAGCCGCAATTTATAGAACCGGGTTAATCATTAATCAGCCATCTTAAACTGAGCAGCAAGTTTTTGTCATCTTTAGTTTGTCTCTAAAGCTTACTATAGCAGATATAAAGCTTTTTTCTCTGTAGGACAATTAGCAGTTGCTGAGTCTACAGTTGCTCTATGCTGCTCTCTCTGGTGGTCTCAAAAGCCCAGTAGAGAAATTTGCACATTGCAAAAGATTAAAATCCTACACCAACAAAATTCCTTTAATATATATTTTACTGCTAACAAACTATGGCATAGCATAATGATTCACAGTTGTTTGGGTGGGAGAAGAATAAGAACAAACTGAACTTTAATGAAAGTATACTAATAATGCAATATGTATAAACTAGCTGTCACAAATAATCCTCACTGCCCACACAATAGAATATGGAACTCCTTGTGTTCTGCAGCAACTGCAATCATTGATCTATAGAATGTTAAGGAGAAGGAAATTTGACGGAAACTAAAGTTGAAGCTCTGGCCGGCTTGGTTTAATTTAGATGCAGGAGTTACATTTCTGATCGTTCTCCAACAGAATGAGAAGCCTCTTTATAGAAGTTCTCTATCCTCTTTGCCTTTGGTGATCGCTTCTTTAACTTTAATTAAAACATGTGCCATGTTTTATTCTGTTAGCAAGCAGTGAGATATTCTGTTAATATTGTAAGCTATAACCTAAAATTGATAATACAAATATTAGCCATCTTGTTCTGTATAGTGTCAGTGATGTATTCAAAGAAAAATACATGTAAACTAAAATAAAGATAGCTACAGGGAATGTAATCAATTATAAATAATGCCTTCATTACTCCTAAAGGTAGTCACAGATACTTAAATAAGGATTATAATTAATCTTATAATCCTTAATATCATCTATAAAACGGGCATAAAGTTTATTCATGTCATACAGGGTATAATTTAATAATGACCAAAGCAGTAAACTATCTGGTAAGTTAACAATAGCAATGGCTTGATCAGAATGCTTGAATAAGCCTACACTCATGTTAATTGGTTAAAAACCTATTTTATGTAAACTAAAAGTGAAAACTGTTTTGTAAATGAAAAAAAATCTCAAAAAATAGGATCCTTATGAGAGGTTGAGTAATACTTAAGACATAGATAAAGGAGAACTGTAGTCACATTACATCTTTACATATGCAGTACTATACCTTAGTGATTTCTCCCCATTAGATATTTCATCTGAAGATGATTTATTACAACACTGATAAACTCCTGCACCAGGAAATGTGTATATGACCTGTACCTGCCAATTTTCCATGAAAAGGTACCCTCCCCTGGTCATTTTTGCCTAATGTGTAATGTAACGCCTGTGCACAAGTTAGCTTTCCTCTGTAATCTCCTGCATTCCATGAATGACTGATGAGGCCAAAAGGTCAGCATACTGCTTAACCAATAGCAGCAAGGCAGCTTTTTCTTCTGTGTTTAGCATTTATATCACATACATTTCCTGGTGCTGGAGTTTATCAGGGCTCTGTAATAAATAATTCTGCTTCAGATGAAACATTTACTGGGGATAAACTCTTCTCACTAAGGTATAGTACTGCATATGTAATCTGACTATAGTTCTCCTTTAACGCCACCGTTATTTATCAGAGAAAACAGTACATTGCTCATAAGCAGATAGTGCTTGGTCTGGAGAAGGGATTCCTTTAGTTGGAATAAGCTCACAAGTTTTAACATTGGCTGGACAGGTCTGTTGGAAAGTATGCAGAGTATGCTGAAAATAAAAACTACTATGATTCTGGTCATTTTTTTTTAAAACTAGATACTACTTAAGTTTTATCTTTAACAGCATTGGACTGGGGATTGAAAGGCCCCTGGTCTTTAGCATATTATTTAGTCGATCTCTTAGTTTTATTGCATTCTCGATTGATGTGATTTCTTTTATGTTGTAGCAAGATCCTTACATAGCATCTATGGAACACCACACTGATTGGGTGAATGACATTGTTCTCTGCTGTAATGGCAAGACATGTAAGTATTCCCTTCCAGTCAATGTAAGCTTACATTGGTGTTTGTGTTAGACGAGGATATCTAAACTGTGGCTCTTTCCTCTTTGTTTAACTACAGCTCCCAGAATCTCTGTTGGCAATAACTAAAATTCTATAAGTTGCGCATCTCAGGACTTTTTATATATGGGGAGTCATACCGGCTGCTGTGTTAATTTCTAAGGATTTATAAGAATTTGTGTAAAAAGTGGTTGTATGTGAATGCTGATTGGTTGCTAAGGGTATATCTTGGAACCTCCTGAGGCCCCATGCCCTGGATTGCTGTCGTATGTAACAAGGGGCAGAACTTAATGACACAATTTGTGTCATTACTGGAGAAGGGCTATCAGTTTGGAAGCCAATTTGGGTGGGTTTGTGGGCTAAAAGGGGTGGGGTTTTAGCAAGAGGGGTGGAGTTTTGTTGGGAAGGGTTGGAGCTTCCTCTATTTTAGATAACTGATTAGAGAATTTGAGGGTTTCCCCAGAAATCCGGAGACTCCAGCTGAAACCCTGTACGTTCCCAGTAATCACTATGGGTTACTAGACCTCTGGAACATTAGTCCTCATTGAATCCTCCAAATATTTCATATGTAAACATAAGAATGGGTTTTACCTTCTTGCCCTTTGTCCCTTTTTAATGTAAAAAAAAAAAACTCTATTCACTTACTTAAAATTATTGCTGTCATTTTCTAAACATTAAGTGAAGGAGCAGGGTGAAGTAATGTACACTTCAGTGATTTTATTACCACCAGGGGGCAGTTAAAACTCATTGGGGAGGAGGGGGTTTTAATGAGCAGTAGTTTTCATGCCACTCATTTTGCCTCATGTTAAACATGTTGTGCCTATGGGTTCCTTTGAAGGGACCCTTTACATATGAGGCAAACTTGTTGTACATTTCTGGAATTTACATTTGTACTCACATTTTGTCTGCCGTTTCTGACCCGCTGGCATTAATATATTTTATCCAACGTCCAACTGAGCACTCTGACTCTGGTTATTTATACATGCGCCAGATCAAAGATGTCTGCAAAGGGAACCTCATAACAATCCAAATCATTACTTCAGCTTTAAAATCAACATTTTACCTGTACTGGTTAATCGCTGCCTTTTCATTTCAAGTGAGATGTATTCATTTTTGTCTTGGCATTGGGTTTCCTATGAAGTTAAGTAACTGGAAATAGTCCTTGGAAAAAAGAGTTCTATGAGTGAACTACTTGAACCTATGTCCTGTTCTTTCCAGTAATATCTGCATCGTCTGACACTACTGTTAAAGTATGGAATGCACACAAGGGGTTCTGCATGTCTACCTTAAGGACACATAAGGTAAGATGATATCCTTATTAAGCTTTACTAAATAGATACTTTACAAGCAAAGTTTGGCACCGAAACAACGTATTCAGTTTGTCACCCGTGGCTACACAGAACTGAATTAAATTCAAACCAAGCCTAGTTGTGTTAGTCTGCTGATGAGTAATCTTGCTGCTGTAACTACCATGCTTCTTTTGTATCCTGCATTTTCACAGTAATGGCTCAGTTGGTGTGTGCTGGGTTTAAGGAATATGTGGAAAATTAGTGGATCAAATCCACTGCAATAAAAGAAGAACTATTGCACTATAACCGATAGGCTTAAAGTACAGGATCTTCCAGCATAAACCGCTATAATATAAAGCAGCAAATCAGCATCTTTGAGCTGTAGTGTTATTCCACAGATCTGCTGGTGCTAGTATCTCATGGTTGCCTTATTGGATTGTCATTAATATGCTAATGAACCCTGACACATCACATGTGGTGTTTGGCTAGTTGGAGAATGTCACATGGTATATTAAACTGTGAATATCAATGAGGAATATACTCAGTGCTGGTTTTCACACATGCTCAGAAAGAAAGCAGTGCCCAGGACACCAGCGTTTTCAGCAGGGGATGGAACAGAAATGCTACAAAGGCTGCCGTGTACTTGTCTAATGAGCATAAATAATCAAGTAGATGGATTGGAAGGGAAAGATTGTGTTATTATTGGGTTGCTGGCATGTTGGTCAAATGAACAAATGTGATTTTATTAGGAGACTTTAGATCTTGTTAAAGCTACATAATTATTTTGAAGTTATTCATGACCTTGAATGCCTGCTGATCTCTTACCGCTAAATAAATCTTTCTTGTTTATTTAGTTTGCAGTTTTCCTTAAATCTCCCTTATAGGAATTTTAGCTAAAAATAAATGCAGTTTAACATGGGGGGATGAGAAGGGAATTGTGGGGTAAAGGACACTGCAAGCCTATGATGTTGTGGTTCCTCAGTAAAATGGTTGATGCCTATGCAGACCATATTTGAAAAGACTCTAGTCTTTATGAGTCAGTTCAGTTAGATTTTTTTTTTTCTCCATTGTTAATTGATCTCCCTGAATAATGTCCACTGTGGTGCAAGTAGAAGCTTGTTAGTGGCTTCCTGTTCCGCAGGAATAGAAAGAAATTAACTTCCCCCGCTCAAACATGGCTCCAACCTTTCAATCTGCTGATACAATTCCAAATCCTAGGTTTGATGCATTTATCATAACTTACATGTAATCAAGTATTTCTCAAAGAATGCTAATATATGTTCTCGCCGTGGACTAAGAGTAGTTCATTTAACAATACCTACATAAACAAATAAAATATCACCATTCATAAATGCTTCCAATTAAATGACTCACAGACCATGCTGGGAGTTCATAAAAGCTTTAGAATTGTGGGTTTGACATTGCCAGACCATTGATTAATTTCTTTTATTCAGAGCAAACAATGTGAGCAGCAGAGCACACAAGGCAATAAAGCATTTTTACTGAGCTGACCATGTGATCTATTTCTTTATTCTATAGGATTATGTGAAAGCATTGGCTTATGCTAAAGATAAAGAACTGGTGGCCTCTGCCGGATTGGACAGGCAGATATTTCTCTGGGATGTAAATACTCTCACTGCACTCACCGCCTCCAATAACACAGTCACCAGTAAGTAGACCTTATTACAGAACATCAACTAGTGCTATCAGCCAACCATTCAGCTACCAAGTAACCAGTCTAGAGCTAAAGCAAGAAGTATGTTGTGGAACAAACATATAGGATGCGCTGGAGGTAAAGAAAGAGAAGGGAA
>WMED01024552.1:0-11202 GCA_019650415.1 Pipa parva | reverse complement strand
GTCAGAGCACGCTCTTTGTGGATTGATAATGTTCACTGCCGTAGCCGTGACAGCTCGCAGTTCCTGGCAAAGAACATTATGCAGGATGGGGCTTGCATCGGGCGGGTCTTAGTGACGCGGCCATCCAGCACAGCATGGACGGGGTGGGGCGGCAGGCTCTCCCCACTGACTCGCCCCCGGCAGAACATGTTATATGGGGCGTGCCGGGGCGGGGCAGCAGACTGGCCTCATTGACGTGGCTCCTGGTACCGGTGACCAAAGCTCCGCAGCTGCCCCACCACCACCACCCCACCGGGCCGTGAAAAACTGGTCTTGCTTAAAGCCGGTCCCTGGTTCAAAAAAGGTTGGGGACCTCTGTACTACATCACTGAAAAGCTAATGGGTACTTTGCACCATATCTGGGTTACTGAACTAGTTACCATGCAGCAAATTTATAGTAGAGTATGTGTGATATAGGTAAGTTTTTTTTTAATTGATTTTTTTAATAAAAACATTGTGGTATTGTACCTGAATAGGAATATAACCTTATATAACATATGTTAAATATAATGCACACATGTACGTATTAGAATAATGTTTGTAAAAGCACTATTATGTATAAAGAAAAATATGTATTGTCACAATTTAAAAGTGTGGATCATATGTGTACTTCTCCACTATAGGGCACTATTCTTTTTTCTATAAAAGTATTGTAAAATCACTAGTAATTAGCACCTGCTGAAGGGAGGCAGAGCCCCTGAAATGATGTGCACTATGTGAAAAAACTGAGTTAAGGACCAGATGGCTTGCCGATAGACTGATATAAGGCAATACAAAACCAGTTTAAACCACATTACTCTAAAGTATTAACTAACGCTAAAGCAAAAGGCTCACTTCCCAAAAGCTTCTGTGATGCTCATATAGGGGGGAATTCACAATACTCTGAAGTGAGGTGCAGAGTTTTCTCCTCACTTTGGACTGACTGATCTGCTCTCGCTGATGTCCTGCACGCGGACATCAGCGAGCGCATTAAAGGGATTCCAGTCTTGGCGAGAGCATAAGAATTGTCTCGCCAAGACTGTAATCCCTTTGATGCGCTTGCTGATGTCCGCGTGCAGGACATCAGCGAGCACAGATCAGTCAGTCCAAAGTGAGGTGAACACTCCGCACCTCACTTCGGAGTATCGTGAATTTCCCCCCCTCAATCCTCATCCCAAAATCAGGTAAAGACCCAACAAGGTGTGAATCATTAAGACCAATCTCACTCCTAAATACAGACCTCAAAATTCTGGCAAAAATACTCGCTATTAGACTAGCTAAAGTCATAAACTGCATCGTTCACCCAGACCAAACCGGTTTTATACCCCAAAAGACCACGGACATAAATCTGAGAAGATTATTCACTCATATACAAATAGCGCAATTAAAAAACAAAAACCCTCACCTTCTATTTCTAGACCTTGCCAAAGCATTCAACTCAGTCGAATGGCATTATCTATGGATTCTACTAGAACAATTTGGTTTCGGGGAAAATTTCATTCAGTGGATTAAACTACTATACTATAAAAACCGAAGGCATAAATAAAAGTAAACAACTGCCTATCAGCCAGTATTGTACTTAAAAGAGGCACTCGACAAGGCTGTCCACTTTCCCCACTTCTCTTTGCGTTGGCAATTGAACCAATGGCAATTATGATCCGCTCCTCCCCAATATACAAGGATTTGGGATTAGGTATTTGGAAGAAAAACTAGCCCTGTACGCAGATGATGCTTTGTTGTTTCTTGCAGACCCAAATATTTCTTTACAACATGTAATGACAATAATTAATGAATTTGGGGATATGTCTGGGCTAAGGGTAAATTGGTCTAAATCAGCCCTACTACCATTAACCCCAGAGTCAGACTACATAAACAATCAATTTAATATCCCTACTGTAAATGAAACAAAATATCTAGGAATAAAGGTGCAGAAAGACCTCAGAAGCTACAGCACTCTTAATGTTGACCCAATAATTAAAGGATTTAAGACCGTTTCCAAAACTTGGGTAAAGCTACCCCTTACTCTTTGGGGTAGGATAAATCTATTCAAGATAGTGTACTTATCTTAGCTGTTATATGTCTTTCATAATTGTCCAATATTTATCAATAAAAAAAGTTTTCCTTAAAATAAAAGGCCACTTGTCCTCTTTTATATGGGCTAATAAACAACCTAGAATGGCTTGGAGCAAAGTGACAGCCCCGGTCAGCACGGGAGGTCTGGGAATGCCAGACCTCCACAAATATTATTTAGCCTCACAAATACAGTATATGCATAATTGGTTCTTCCCAGATCCAGACAACTTGTTCACAGTACTTCACCCCATAATTCTTGGCTCAATCGAAGCCCTAGCTAACTGCCCATATCAAAGCCTGAAAGACATACCAACACTACCAGACACTATAAAAACACCCTGCTTAGCCTGGAAGTCTATGCTCAATCTTGCAAAAACCCCTAAGCCAGCGGTTCTCAACCTGTGGGTTGCGACCCCATTTGGGGTCGAATGATGATTTGCATGGGGTCGCCTAAGACCATTGGAAATATAAGGATTAAATGGGGTTGCCCAATAATAATTAATAAATGGGGGTTGCCAAATCACAGGGAATTATACTAAAGGGTTACAGCAATAAAAAGGTTGAGAACCACTGCCCTAAACCTTACTGCTCAGACTACACTCCACTATGGAATAATTCTAACTTACCTGAACTATTAACTATCCCAGACTGTCAATACTGGGCTAGCAGAGGAATCAAAACAGTGGAAACTTTAAACTCCTTTAATACCTTTCCTAGTCTTGCACAGATTCAAGAAAACACTGGAGGTAGAACAGTAATGTTATTCAAATATCTACAGTTAAGGCATGCTTGCAGGGCACAGTGGGGAAGCTTCCCAATTCAGATATACAATTCACCAATAGAAGAAATATTTAGAGAAACTCAGTCTTCTAAATTAGTCTCAAGACTATATCAAAAATTAAATAGTCTCGTTCCAGCTCCCTTCCAAACTTCCTTCTATTTATGGCAAAAGCATAACACAGTTAAACCTGGGATTAATGGGAGGAGGCGAGACAGGGCATTTTCATTTCTGATATCCAACAGAGATAGATTAATTCAAATTAAAATCCTACATCAAAAATATTTGACCCCCATACAATGAAAACACGTTCTAAAACAATGCACTGCATGCTGTCCCAAATGTGGGGAACATAATACTGACTTCTTTCACCTAATTTGGTCATGCCCAGACGTACTGAATTACTGGAAAGAGATTAATAAATTTATAGAAGAAAACCTAGCCCTGCCAAATATTCTGTCTCCTATAAACTGTATATTGGGGTAATAGATGATTGTCTGGCTTTAAACCACACCAGAAACCTGTATAGATCACTTATGTATTATGGGAAAAAACGGAGTTAAATAAAACTGCACAGTTGATACAGCCTGGATTATTCTGCATTTCATTTTTTTCAGTGAGAGTATGTGCAGCATAATTTGAAAGAGATAATCATATAGCGAGTCTTCCTAGTGTGTTTTGTTATACCTTCAGAGCAGTATGAATGCCCCATTAGTTATTGTTGCATTATGTATGCAACATGGATTAATGAACTGAATACTTACCTGTTATCAAGTCAGAATGCATTGAGCTATATAGGGCTTACATAGCCTAGTTTCCAACCTTGACTTGAAAAAGGACCTTCCTAGTTAAATTGTAAAGGCAAGATATGGATTTCCTCAACACTCCTTTAATTAAAAAGAATATACAAAGTATAATATTGGTTAAAAAACACATTAAAGGGTATGAAAATCCGGTCTATAAAGAGATCCCCATTTACCTTTCGTCAAGTAATTATAACAATTAAGAAACTCTTGACTCACCTCTTAATTCAGCAGGGCTCAATATTCACCTGCAACTGAATTGTCTCTGTGAAGGAAGTATGGGGAAGTGTAAGCTTGTAGCCACACACCCCTCCTCTCCCTGACTTCTCTCTCCACAGGGGACCATACAGGCTCCATAGCAGCTCTAATCTGTGCATAATCAGGATTAGGAACAGGCTAACAGGCTAGATAAGGAGAAGTGAAGGGGGATTCCGGCTCTCTGTATAGTGAGCGATGTCACTCGGGGCAGGGTTTATACTCTCTGCACAGGAAGAGTCTGTACATAGAATGACTGGGGGAGCAGGACTGTTTAAACAAGGGGCAAGTACTACTGATCCCAAAATAATTTTTACATTTTAATGTTTGGGTTGGATTTCTTTATGTATACAAGTCAAATATAAATAATGTTTTATTCAAACTTTTAATACTCTTTAATGAATACTTTAATGTACATCACCTTCAACTGGGGCAGGAAATATTGTGGGAATAATCAGGAGATAAGTGTTGCAGAATACAGCTGGACAGTTTTAAAACTTGGAAGAAGAATCTGCTTTTAGCAGGATGGTGATAATAGGCACAAAACAACTGTGAAAGTATGGAACAGGAGATGTATTATTATTCTTGAATGACCCTGTTAGTATCCTGACCTGAATCCAATTTAAAGCGTATGGCAAGGCTTTGCAAATGACTGAGATTAAAAGACTTCTCTGGTGTTTATGCAGACAAGTCCACGTCCTTGACTTCTCTAGTTCTTCTGGCAATTATTTTAGAGGGAAGCATTTCTTTTTATGATGCATTTCTTTTTATGATGCATAACTGAAGTAAATGTCTGAAAAGCCATGAAAAGTGTGCCAACAAAGGCTATACACTTTGAAATAATTTGCAAAAAAAAAAACCAGGAGCCTTAAACCAGAAAGCCACAGTGCAAAAAGAAGAATCGGGTATGAGATCCAGTCCAACTAAATAACCATATGTACTAAACTGCCTGATCTAAGCTTTGACTTTTCTACAGATATTATAAACACCAGTAATAATGACCAACAAATATAGCCTGAGAATTTTTCTTGTGAAAATGGTCAGTCCTTTTATTCCAGCATGCTATTAAGTTAGACATGGCATATATAGAACAATTGTTATATTTTGCTTTCCCCTCCATTTAGACAAAAGAATTATTACTTTCATCACACCTGTCAAAAGGGTATCTAATGTTAATAGGATTTTCTTTACAATATAAATGCTTACTATTTCAGATGAAATAGATATTTAACCTACATGGGTTGTACAAAATATGCGATGCACTCTGTCATTGCAGAGTAAGTATGTTTGTCCTAACCTACAAAATGCAAATAGTGAAAGGTCTTTTTGCCCTTTTCTCTTTAATTAGCAATATCTCTTCCAGGTTTATAAGTAATCCTGCACACAGACCTACTTTAAAGGGGAAAGGTATTAAGGGAGCAAGTAAAAAGCCACAGCCTGCTCTTTTAAAGGGTATGAAAAGTTTTGCTAAAACATTATTTCTATTTGACATGTATACATATAGAAAGTCAACTTAAACATTAAAATGTAAAAACGATTTTGGGATCAGTAGTACTTGCCTCTTGTTTAAACAGCCGTGCTCCCCCTCCCATTCTGTGTACAGACTCTATTTGTGCAGTACCAATAAACCCCGCCTACTGAGTGACATCACAGAGCCATTCTTGTGGGGAAAACCTCTCATCCTCTCATTATCTAAAATGCGTGTTTATAACTCTGAGCATGTGCAGATAAGACCTGTCCCACTGTCTGCAGTTGGCTGTTGAAAGAGAGAAGCCAGGGAGAGGAGGGTGTGTGGCTTTAACCCTACACGGCCCTCACATGGAACTTGTTTACAGAGACAATACAGTTACAGAGGGATATTAAGCCCTGCTGAGTTAAGAGGTGAGTCAGGAGTTTCTTAATTGATTTATTGCTTGACAATAGGTAAATGAGGCTTTCTTTATAGACGAGGTTTACATACCCTTTAAAGACATATATAATACTGACAACACTACTAGAAAAATCTGCACAGATACACAACTTGTTAGAAAAATATTTTAAAAAAAACAAAACAGAAAAAGTAAACTTATTCAACCATGGTTCACCTGCCTGTATATTTTATATTTTTTTCTTTCATATTAACACCAAACATCTTAGAAATTAGCTTGGGTTTGTACTGCATTGTTGGATGCAAAACCAGTGTAGTCCTCAGTATGACATCAGTAATAACACGACCTGCTGAATAGCAGTGTTTCTAGCTATGAAATGTTACTTTGCATGCAAGAGTTTCTCCTTTCCAGGTGTGATTTAAGATGGTCAAACATGTTTGTGTTCTGTGTTAAATATTCATTTATTCAGTTTGATGATTTGTTAGCTGATTTTACCATCTGTCTATTTTGACTCATAGTCCAAAGGAGAGGGCTTATAAAGATTATGAAGATGCCTATCTGCTATAAGAAGTTTAAAGGCATCAAACTTTTCTATTATAGCACATTTGAGCTAAAAGAAGTAGCCCTATACATAAGGTGATTCATTTTTAGACTACATTTTTTTCAGGTTTCAGTTTCCATTTATTAATTCATTATAGTTACTAAATATATTCTGTAAGATTTTTCTTACTTCATCAGGGAGCTATTTTAATGGAAGCCAAGGGTTCTCTCATTTATAGATTGCACTTTCCCTGATTATATCTAATGAATATATTTTGTGATGATTTGATCAGAGTGGGTTATGTTGTGTTATTTTTAAATAGTTATTTTATGGCCTTTTATTTCTCTGAATCAGCTATCATCGAAAATTTGACTCAAGAATAAATACAATTAGTATATAAGCCTGTCTGTACAGAATCATATATATGATTCTTGATACATATATCAATGGATTGATAGAATGCCTTCCTTCTTAATAAGTTAGATTTACAATAAACCCACACAAAAGATACACTAAGAACTATGATTTGAAGTGGTTGAGCTATAGGGTACAACTGCTTTGCCTGCAGAATTGTTTGTTGACCGTATTTTATTAAACATATAAATAGGTGTATGTGTTCTCTTCTTGCCTTCCAGGAGCTATTGTGACAATCTTGGCTACCATCCACTAAGTGCTGCAGACTTTGGAAAGATTATGAAAAATGTCTTTCCAAACATGAAGGCACGTCGCCTGGGTACAAGAGGAAAATCAAAATATCCTTTACTTTAAGTGTGTCCAAGACATGACTAGCTCCCTTACAAAACATCTGTTGTTGTAATTCAGCTAGGAACTAAATTTAGAGAGAAAATTTGATACTCAAATGTTTGCAGTGTTCTAGAAATTTTACAAAAGGCCAGCTATTATTATTATTTAAAATAAATGTCTAACAAATCCATTTAGCCATGTTTAATAGTAGATAAATGCAAATAGTACTAGTTAATTTTAATTAAGATTTTTTTATTGCTTCATTTTTTTTTTTTAAATTCTCAAGCTTATAACCAGATTTTTAAAAATTCATAGGAGAGTGGTGTACATAAGACTTGCTGTTGGGATACACTTCTCATGCAGAAATATCATGTCAATTAGGAATTCAAGCGAGATCAGTGTTTTTTTTTTTAAATCAAAAAGTGTAGTGTGGTGTTGTTTCAGTACATTAGACAAAGTCATTATTGCTGCTGATTCTTGTTACTTATTGCAGAATGTTTTCGTCTCATTAAGGGGTGTAGTTTTCAGTTTTAGGAAGTTATGTAATAGCTTGGTTATGTTCAGCAGACAGCTTTATTTTCTTTCTTGGTATTTTTTTTTTTTTTTTTTTTTTTTTTAATATATGAGTAACAAAACTTTGTTTGTGATATAACAGCATATGCTATATGGATAAAAAAGCATGTGCCAATTCAGTTCAGCCTTTTGTCTTGCAATGTGGATCCAGAGGAAGGCTAAAAAAAACTTTCAAGGCAAAAGTTAGTTATCCACAAACTCCAAATATGGCAGCCAGATGATCTATCTAGATCAAGAACCCACCTGTAGTTATCCACCCATAACTTTGTAATATTCCTACACTCCACACAGGCACATTTTGAAGTTCCCTAGTGAATTCTCCATGAAAGCTTTCTCAGGTAGAGGGTTCCTTAGGGGCATATTTACGAAGACAAATTTGACAATATCGATTTATTTCACCACATTTTACTGTTCATTTTTGTTAACCTGTACTTTTTGATTTCCCTGATTTAGAAAGGATGGATAAAAATGTTTCCTCATTGAAATAAATGATCTATAAATATCGATCTGTTAACGGGGAAACTTGTATGTATGTATAATTTTATTTATAAGGTGCCACAAATTTACTCAGCACTGTACAATTCAGCAATACATGTACAATACAGACAAGGAAAAAAGTATATTAAACAATACAAGTAAAATATCACAAGGATACATCAAATTAAGTGCTAGGTTGTGATTGACACAAGAGGTTGGAGGTCCCTACCCCAAGGAGCTTACAATCTAACTTTGCAATTCTTTTCTATGAGGGTTCCTTCTATTACAGATCGATGTCTGTTTTTTGAAGGGGAAATATTTTTGACTTGGGATAATTGACAGGACCAACTCTAAAGAATATAATGGGTTGGAGAATTCTTTTAAGTGATGCAATTGTTTTTAACAGTTTGGTAAATAGGAGAAAACAGCAATATCATTAAATATATGCAGTTTCTCCTAAATTTACTGGTTGAAAAGCCTGTTCGACTTTAGTAAGTATCCCCTTTAGTCTCATTTCTCTTACAGTAGGAAAAAAAAATTGTTTTGTATACAGATATGATATGTAAATGAAAAGCAAATTAGAAACCGTGAAATGGACAAGCCCATTGAAATTACCAAAATGAAAAAAAAGTTTGGCTAAATATTTTCATTAACAAATATTGCCAAATATGCTCCAAAATGTTGCTGAGCAATGTCTTATAGTGTCAGTTTTGCATGGATATAAGGGTTCATATACCAGTGTATCACTGCAACAGAGAAGCAGTGATTAATACAAATGCTTTAAAAGTAGCTAACTAGAAAGCCAACTAAATAGAGCCTGCAAGAAATCTTGACTGATATCTATAATAATAGAGCCTGCAAGAAATCTTGACTGATATCTATAATAATAGAGCCTGCAAGAAATCTTGACTGATATGTTATTATGTGGGGCACTTGTTTGGTAGGTACATGATAGTGTTCATTTCTGCATATTTTTTCATTTAACAAGAATATCAGACAATAGGGGTTTCCTTCAAAATATGCAAGCATAAATGTTAAGATAATCTTGTGAACATTGCATATAAAATCAGTTTTCCAACTTATAAATGCTAATGTGGACAATTTGACAGTACTTTCACCTTAGTATATTTCTTTCTGCATCTAATGCTGACAGCAGCCACTGAACCACTGAATTTTGGCAGGAGCAAGAGTTTTGACTCCTGTATACCACAGACATTGCTTGGTGGCTTATTGACCTAGTATTTAACTTTTAACCTCAGAGACAGTTGCCTATTTCTAGAATAAAACTAAAAAAATCATGATTATTCTAGTATAACATTACTAATGCTTAAAATACAGCAATAACAGACTGATAGTGTAACTGAAATCAGTACTATTGGTGATTACAGAAAGGTATCCTTAACATTACTACGTATTGTTATAGTGGACTTCGGAAGAAAGCATTTGTACATATGCCTTCACTTCCCAACCTTGACTTCAACAAGACTAGTGATGGGGTAAATATTGTTTTTCTATATTTTTAAGGGCTCCTTGACCAAATATGTAAAACTGCACGTGTGTAATGATTCACCAAACATACATTTTCTTCCATTGTGCAACTTCCATTAGGCTGTGTTTTTTTTTTTTTTTGTTTGTTTGTTTTTTTACTGATGTGGTTTTGAAAATTTGGATTGGAGTAACAGTTACTCTGATAGAAAGCTTGTAACGTCAAGTCAAATTCTTTTTTTTGTGCTATTCTTATCCTTGGCGTTTACAGCTATCTTTTGTAAAACTGGACTTTCTGGGATACTTTATGAATAATTTTTATCTAAACCTCTATAGAAAACAAAGAGCAGGAGTTTACAGATAAAAAAAAGGTGAAGCAGATGATACATTTCTGAAGGAGGAAAGAAACCCAAAAAGCAATACAAATCAAGGATCAATAACACCAGAAAAAGTATTCCATTACAAAATAACATTTTTACTAATACAGTAATAATTGGGAATAATTGCCTTTCTGGTGTTAACGATTTAACATTTAACGATAATAAGCCACTTGGATGCAAGATCATCTTTAGTAGAATGAAAACAAACAGTATTTGTTTTTGTCAACTGAATTCTGTTCAGTATTTAAGTATCCAGCCCTGCATAGCACTTCACTATTTAGTGGCTGTTTAGGTTATTTTGTTCAGTTACAATTCCCTTTTCCCTGCTTTTGCTAATTATTTGAAACTGAAAGATCCTTGGTCCAGTCAATATGTATATTAGTGATCTATATGGCAAGCCTAAATAGTATTACATTTATGTATTGCTAGAGGCATCACCCTTCATAATATTACAGTTTCCATTTTATCATTCATTTATACTACTTTGGAGCAGTGGGAAAATAAAATAAAGGAACATTAAAGCAAAATGATACAAATAAAAGTGGGCCTTGCTTGCAAGAGTATAATATTTCATTATATCTACAAGATGTCTTTTTTTAATTTATATTCTCATTAGGATTATTTATTTATTTCTGTTTAAGCTGGATGCAATGGAAGTCTCCACCCAGTTACAAAGTGCTGATGAAGAAGTTGTGTCTGCGGCTTGCCGCCTTGTGTGTGAATGGGCTCAGAAGGTTTTAAGTAAGCCATTCGATTCTGTTTTGGACTTGGCGCGCTTCCTGGTTAAAAGTCATTATTTTGGGACTAAGTCAGTAGCAGCACTTGCTGTAATGGCCGGCGACTCAGCAGGTAAAGAGATGATATACGTTTTATATTGATCTGTTTGTGTCATATGCTATTAATTAACTGGGAATTGAATGAAGTGGGCAAGAGTGGCGATGTTTTCAGCCACGGTTGCTTGTTTTTTTTTTGCACCCTAGGTAGAGTAATGAAATTGCAACCCCCCCCCCAGTCCTTGATGACTGACCACACACACACACCTGCCTACCTGTATAATCCCACTCTCAACCTGCTACACCTTTTAGTAGGCTAGTAGCTCTTCTGTGCAGTGGTGGCCCGATGATCAGATTCCTCTGTGCGCTGCTCGGTCTGGGAGCTCAGGGAATTAGAATCAGATCATCATCACCTCTGCATAGAAGTACTAGCA